>ML779107.1:496822-515793 GCA_009831015.1 Picea engelmannii | reverse complement strand
TTTCCTCTGGAGGGCCCCTTTTTATACGTGGCAATGATCTAATGGCCCCAAGTCCCATCATCTCCTACTGTCTGACATACCATCGCCACCTCTGGATGTCACCATCCACCTTTCCCGAAATAGTCACGTCCCATAACTGCTGTTAGTTCTTCCCCCCCATTCGCTTGTGGCAAGCCCGTCACTATGACCTTTACCCCAATCAGTAGCCGCCACGTCACTCATCCGTATCCCTCAATCACCGTCACCTTCCATCTCACACTCTAAGTGATCCGTTGGCCATTTATTACTGGATGACCTATTCGTTAACCCGTTGACCTATCTCTCGTTCCCAACGGACACCCATTTACTCAAAACTACCCTTTTCCTTCCTATTTTCACCATTTACCCACTCATCGCACCAGAGAGATTTACCTTGTTTTCTCCTTCGTTACAATCAGTTGCCCCCACCAGCAGCCACCCCGCTAACATTGTTTTTCTTGCAGGTACCATTGCAGTAATGGCGCCAAAGTCCAAACAAGCAGAAGGAGAGGAGAATCTGTTTCTCCCGCCTCCTGTCGACCTTGACAGGATCCCACTAGTCGAAAAAGACCGCTTAATCACGGATACAAAGTGAGATTTTGATTTTGTAGACGTTCAGTCGTGGCTCAAGGAAGTCTTCTTGGACCAAAGTGATGAAATCAGACTCTGGGATTCCAACTTACCCCTTTACCTCTTCCCTCATATCCACCCTTTTCCAGAATTCGCTCTCAAGTGCCAAGCCCACTACATTCCCGAGCAAAGAGCCATCGTCTCCTGGTCCGGAGAGATCCTTTTCCTCATCACACCCGAATCTATCAACCAGATGATGCAAATCCCCCGAGTCGACTCTGCATCACCCTTCAACCTGGAAATTCTTACAGAATTATACCAGAAAATGACCTTCCCTCAAAGGGCTCAAATATTCAAGCTTTTCCTCCCCCCATCCGCTCAATTTCCCTCCACAAATCCTCCTTATCCTTCTTCCATGTTCTCGACTAAAGGAAACCAAATCATCATCCCTTTGTGCCTTGTTAGGATACGATTTTGATCAGTGGATAGATGAACCCATTCTAGGATTTTTATCCATCTTCTCTACCGATGAGAAGCCCACCACCCAGTTTGACTTAAGCACATTCCTCACAAACAATATTCATGAACAGTTCGTGAATTTCGCCACGGAAGGCATGTTCCAATACTCATCCATACTGGTGTACTTGTTCGTCTTCTTCCAAGCGGACAAATTCACTTTTTCCATGCAGAAGATGGATGGAGATGGTAGACCCCAAGTCAAGACAACATGGACCTCCTTGCTCAAGCACAACTCCACAGAGTTCAGTTTCAAGGAGTTCATTGATCAATTCTACCACCCTGTGGTAAGTATGCTAGGCGGCAGGCCCGAGCCTCAGATAAATGATGAAGTTCAGAGGATCTTGCATCTCTCAGATAACACAAAGACAAGGGATTGGTATTTGTATCAAGATTACACTGAGATCAGAGTATACGGGTGCGAGTTGGCACCGTATAAGCTGCCCAAGTATCTGCCTGTCAGAATTTTTTCTTTGGAATATATCAGGAAGATAGTAAATTCCGATGATATCCATTTTGTGTCACTGAAGAAAAAGCAACAGCTTAGAATCAAGGGGCATATTGGCTCCTTCATCTACAACAATCATGGCATTGGGGAAGAAGCAGACAGGATGTTGAGGGAAATGAAGTTCTTCATGAGCTTCCCATGGCATTACGATCCATGTGGGATCATCTCCGAGATGAGGGTAAAAAATAAGAACATCCCATATGTCCATGAAGCTAGGCCTGAAGTTAAAAAAATTTCAAACCAGACAGTATGGGATCCTAACACATTGGTCGAAGTAGAACAAGAGGATACCCCAACCACTATATCACAAACGACCATGCCACAGGTCCCGAAAGAGAAAAGGCCTAGGCAAGATTTATCTCCACCTGTCATGGAGGTATTGTCAGAAGAATTCCATCTGCATACCAAGAGGCCTAAGACTTTTGCAGTTCCTAGCCCAACCGGGGAAAAAGAATCCCCATCTACTACAGTGACCAAAGTTGATAGGCCACCCTTCAGTTCGAGCCTCCAGAAGGTCATAACCTCAGCATTGCCGAAAAAATCTACAGATTCTCCATTGACCACCCAACCAGGCCAGGTGGGACCGAAGCTGAGTATCTTTGAAAAGTATGAGTTGATCAAGAAAAGGAACCAGACCCTGACCAGCAGTACTTGCACCCAGTTCTGGAAGTAGACGTCGAATGCACAACATAGGCTGCTGTCGACATTTGACGCCGAGAAGGGCAGAATGCATATGGCATTCCTCCAGGCACAGGTACCAGATCCAAAGGTGATCACTGACTACAAAAGGGCCACCTTCGAATTCCAGACGAAGGACATGCATCCGGCCGATCAGATGGATCTGCACAAGCAAACAGGGGAAATGGTCTTTTACGCGCAAGCGCATGCTTCCACTACTGCGTCCAAACTGCAAGTGTCCCTGAACAACGTTCAAACACAACTGAAGTTGGAGAAGATATCGTCCTTTGCCAAGGACAATAGGATCAAGACTTTGGAGGAACTGGTCCTCAAGATCGGTTACAGTCCTTCGAACGTGAAAGCAACTAAGGAGATGATTAAGAAGAAGAATGCTGACATAGCCTCCTTAAGGAAACAATTGAATCTCCCGCCCAGAGAGGATTCGCAGGCGAAGGAGATAGCAGAGAAAGAAGGAGAGAAAGATGAAATGATCAAGCTGCTCATGGAGCAGAATGCACAGCTTAAGGAAATGGAAGCTGAGATGGAGAAGCTATTAAAAGAGAAAGAGCAACTGAAGCTAATGGAAGTCATTCCATTGAGTGCTATTCCAATTTCAGGAGTGAGAACAACATCAGTGACAAAAGTCCCATCCGCGACTCCATTGACATCCCTGGAGAAGACAGCCGACCTGGCTAAGTCTATGGAAAAGATGAACCTGCAGGAAATAGAGATTAGCAGGCTCAAAAATGAGATTGAGAACCTTCAGGAACTCGAATCTTCCTTTCAGACCGGCCTCTCCAAGAAAAAGAAGATGACAGATCATCTCAAATAGGAGTTACAACAGCTCTGGAAGCAAACAGTGGCAGGAAAAACTTTGGCCGAGGTTAAAGAAAGTGTATGGACAGCCATCACCAAGTCCATGAACGAGATATGGCCCATGATACAGATAATGTTTGAGAAGAATGAATTGGTGCAGAGAAGCAAATAGGCCATCAAGAAGATCAAATCAGAATTGGGAGAGATGCCAACACAGGCGAACGAGATCATCAAGTTCCTAAATTCTAAGACCAGGGAAGAGCTGGAAGAGCTGAAAATTGAAGACAGAACAAAGACCATCCTTGAGGTCAAAAGAGTGTTGACGAAGAGAGGATTAATGCTTCAGCTGGAAGAAACGGTTCAGGCCATGGACCTAGGGGTACAAAGATTCTTTAGTAAGATTGAGGCTCTCCAGAAGAAAGGTCTTCCTGGTCTGAAAGTAATCAATGATAAATTGATGACACTCCCAAACTACAAGAAGAGATTGGCTGATGTGGCTAAGGACAGTTCAAAGTTTGCAGGAATTCAAGGGAGCATCATGGGCAATGCATTCCTTGATGCACTTCAGTGGGACATCAGTATCCAACATGAGATTCAATATATCTTCCTCACCAAGCCTACCTTCGCGAAGTACAAAGAAATGGATGAAGTGTATTGAAGGCTACTCAAAGTCAATGTGCCCAGTCATCTCCGATGGGAGGAAGTCTGTGATCTGATCGAGTAGTAGATGAGCTTCCCCAATCCAGTAATTTTTCCAGTCAGATGAGGTCGTGCAGAGGCTTCATCAACGACCCACCCAGAAATCAGCATGCAGTTACACCACATCATCAAGCAGTTCCTATATTTAGGAAATTTGTTAAGTTAGTTAGGCTAAAAATAGATTTAGCACGTCATGATCATTAATGACAGGATCATTTGTAATTTGAGTTATAAATACTTCATCTTTAGAAGTATTGGGGGTTGTTGATCTTCACACCCTGAAGCCATCAGACTGTAATATTTTTGAAGAGATCTTCCATTAATACAAAGAGGCACTTTTACAGGATTCTTGTGTGTATTCACTGGTGATGTTTTTCTCTCTAAGTTGAATGTTATTCTCGCTTTGTTATCATATTGTTTTCTAATTCTAATCTTTAGAAGTAACGAATGTTGCAAGATTTATCTTGGATACCCTGTTTCTGACTCAAAAGATTTTAGTGGTTTATCTTCTGGTGTTTTCAATAAATAAATTCTTAACTGCTTCTTTGTTGAAATTATCTTTCTAATCTTTTCTGCTATTCATCATTTATGCTACTAAAGGATCCAATGATTATATTATCTCGCCCTGTGAATGTTTTCCTTTGCGTTTCTGGTTCGTATTTCATATTTTATTAAAAACACAGACCCCATAGCCCAATGGATGTGTAGAATATCTCAACCAACTCGACAAACACTATGACAACAAAAACCAACCTATTTATTTACCTAGCCTAATATTTAAAATTTGAACCATAGCTAAATCATATAGAGAGATCCCTCTCTGAAGTTGGAAGGGCTAGATCCCAGCTTCAAAAGCGGTTGGATAAAGTTACCTTAGTAGATTTCTTTTGCTGTCAACCTCTAGGAAATTTACCAAGTGCTAACAATATCAAGAGTCTCGGGCCCTTTAAAGGCAGGGTTTCCACTCTTGGGACACACCTCTGAGGCCGTATCAGTAGTCTTGGGCTCTTTAAAGGCAGAGTTTCCACTACTGCGACCTCCTGACAGAGATTACTATTTTTTGCCTCAGTAGTCGGCCAGGAGCCTATCTGACATTCTCTCTCTCCGGAGCAGAGGACTAAGATTAAACGCCCTGCTTTCCTGTGCAGAAATAGTAAAATCTACTACTATGGATTCCAGAACAATGTCTTTTAGAGAAGTCAGAAATGATGAAGAACAAAGTAGTTCTGAACCTGACTCTGTAAATAGTTTAGAGTCTATGTTTGCATTCAATAGATCTCAGAGTATAAATCATGCCAGTATAGAAGAGGTACAAACTCAACCTCAAGCAGCATAGATTTATTTCATATCTATCGAAAGCAGATGGAACAGTAGGTCTGACGGGGTTTTCATGCAATATTCCCCGACCAGAGAACAGTCTAATATGACATAAAGTAGAGTACCTTGGAAATGTGGGTCAATCCGCACCAAAAGTCAGAGAAGTGCTCCGAGTTTCCAAGATTCTCTTTTATTTTGAAAAGATGATAATTACACAGTGGAGGTTGATGACAGTAACCCACGAAACCCGAATGACACCACTGTCGGCCATTTAGACATGAATCCTTGTGATTACACTATGGATTTAGTTACGTCAACCCATGGAAGCCGATCATGGAAAATTTTTTCATTCCATTGGATAGTCATGGAAGTGGCGGAATCTATAAGGGTCCCAGTGCTGAGTGTATACTTCTTTGTATAGTGTTGGGTCTTCATTACTGTCTTCTTCTTGGTGAAGAACATATTTGGTCCTGATAATCCATGGGTTCTTTTCTCTTATAAACAACATTTTATATTCTTCTTCAGTATAAAGATCACTGATGTTTTGCAGGTTCCTGTTTGGAAAGAGGAACATTCAAGTTGTTTCTGTAACTTCAGGATCTATTCCGATTGGATTTAAAGCAAACTTATGCCACCAATCTGCTAGCCAATCAGGTTCAGGGAAAATAATGAAAGATACAGAGAAACTAATCATGCAATAATAATATTTGTATCTAACAGTCCAGAGACAGATGTTGTACCACATTGCTTTGTATTGTTCATAGTTTATATTGAACAATCTTTCATTTGGATCTTGATTCGGCCAAGACTGTAGAGTTCTCATCCTATTGATTTGGAAGTAATTCCAAGTTGGAGTTTCTTCCCATCTTTGGGTTTGCTGGTCAAACCATTCTCTGTTTGAAGACCTGATGCTGCTAAGATCACCCATTTCAACCAATTTTTGTCTAGATGCAATTGTTGAAGCATGATGCATTCTTCAAATTATGTGTTGGGGAGGGATTACATGTGTATTTCTTGAGAATCCTGATAATCCCAACTCAACTCCTTCAAATGATCTTAATTGCCATCCTGGTATCCAATGTTCTTTATATACTTCCCAGGGGGTATTGTCGTCCATATAATGAGTGACTGGACCATTTCTTTGGTCATCCCATGCATCTATAATGACCATACTCTTTTGACAATAAGCAACCTGGGCATAAGATTCTGAGATAAATGGTAGTTCTATCCTTTTAGGAGGATAGTCTTCAATACTTGGTAGAGTAATAAAATACGTTGGTTCTCCTGAAGAACATTTGCAAGAACCATGGGGTTCAACTGTAGACAAAAAAGGCACACCGAGAATGCAGTCTACTGGTAATTCAAATATCAGATATTTCATTCCTAAAGCATATTCTCCAAACAATAAAATGCCTTTAAAAATTTCAAAATTGAAATTAGTATTTACATTTCCTAGTCCGACGGCAGAACCACAACTAGGAAGCCAGTATTTAGTAGGGATTAACTCTTTATTTATCAGATTCATATCAGATCCAGTGTCTAAGAGTGTAGTTAACATGAATACTTCTTTGTTTATTTCCAATTTGACCTTGACATAGTATTTTTGGTATCTGATAGCCATAATTTTCATGCCTGTAAGTCCTTGCATTTGGGCTATTGGTTGCCCTTGTACTGTTGATTTTGGAGTTTCAAAAGGAGCATCTTCTAATGGTGGAGGAATGGAGCCCAATCTTTCTTTCATTTCTCTAATTTCTTGTCTAGCCCAAGAATCAATCTTGAAGCTGTATACAGCTTCTTCCTCCATGTTCTTGATCTTTCCTTTTAATTCAGATATCTCTTTTTTCAGAAAAAATACCTCTTTGTCTAAATTAGTTAAAGAGGTGTTTTGTAGCTTTGCTTCTCTGTTGAATTTGATAAAAGTATTTGTGTTTTTACCAAAAGAAGCATCAATGAACAAAGGTTCTCTTTTGGGTAACTCAACAGTTTTGTTCCTTTGCTCAGACTTGACTGTTTTTACAAAAGTATCAAGAAGAGATTTTTTCATATCTCCTTCTGGTAAAGCTTTAATCTGGGCTAGCATCTATGCTTCTTGATCTCCTGTATTCTGGAACATATAGACTTTAATTTTTTGCTAGGTTTCTAATTCTGATTCAGAGTCAGAGCTGTCTGTACTACTTTTGCAAGAGAAGAAATTTGGATTTCTACAGTTGCAATTCTGATTGATTAATATTTCTTCTTCTAAGCTATATTGGAACTCAAAAGTACTATCAGAACTGGAGCAGCATCCTTCTTGAAGAAGATGAACTTATTCTCTTTTAGGAAAAGGATGGTAGGGGCATTAGTTTGTCTCATGATTATTTGCTCTGCATCTATTACAATGTGTTCTCAGGGTCAGTTGTTTTTGCTCTTGGGCTTCTTTTGCCTTTTGTTCTGAAAGTTTCCCTTTAGACTTTCTAGAGGTTTTGTTTTCTGAACAATTATAAGCCAAATGCCCTGATTTTCCACATATCCAGCAACGGGCTTGTTGTCTAGCCTGATGACTATG
Source organism: Picea engelmannii (assembly GCA_009831015.1). Taxonomy (NCBI): domain Eukaryota; kingdom Viridiplantae; phylum Streptophyta; class Pinopsida; order Pinales; family Pinaceae; genus Picea; species Picea engelmannii. The sequence goes on along the minus strand of ML779107.1, from coordinate 508,126 downwards.
AGTTTTCAATTAATATCTTCAAGCTCATAGTAATGGGTTCTAGGCTGATATTTGTATCTGTTTTTATATTTTCTCCCCTTTTCATCCCTGAGTTCTATTTTCTTCTTCTTCCTTTTACTGGCTAGATTTGAAATATATAGACCATATTTTTCACAAATAGATTTCTGATCAGGGAGATATGTGGACTTTGATACAGAGTTTTGGACTTTCATACTGGTGCAGAGTCCAATTAGGGCCTTAGTAATTAGGGAGTAAATTTCTCCCCATGTGTACATTTCATAAGGAAGTTTAGACACTTCCTGGATTTTCAGGTATTCAACAAATTTACTTGGTAATGCTGCCAAGTATACTTGTTTCCAAAGGAGGTTTTGACTGTCTTGAACTTCAAATATTCTTTGTGTCCAATCCATATGGAATTCTTCATATTCGGACATCTTCCTGCATTTCATGTTCATGAGAATTATCTCATGTTTGTCTGTAATTTCAGCTTCTATACCACACCAATGCTCAAGTATTGCAGTAGTGAGAGCACCAATCATATTATTCCGGGGAGACCCATCAATATGATACACAATATCTCCCTATTCATCTCTAATAACTTCAGCCTCCATTTTGGTGATCATTACAAGGGAAGAAATTACTTCCCACCATTTGCTGAGGGTGCCTGTAAAGCACTGAATAATGGTCTTGCATGGCTCAATCTCCATTTTTCCTTTCATGCACATAATCTTATAGGAGACATACATTCTATCAATCATTTGTCTAATTTGTGCTATAGACAAACTGTCAATGTTCCATTCTTGGAGCTAGTCTTCAAAAAATATTTGTGTATCTGGAAGTCTACCTTTCCCAATCAAGTCAGGGGCTGGTGGTCTAGTAGAGTGGTGTGGAAGGTTTTCATAAGCAGGATTTCTGACAATCACTAGAGAATGACGATCTCTTGAAGAAGATTATGGTTTTTCTTCTTCTGGGAAGTGATGTGGAAATTTTTTCAAGATTACTGTCTCAGAGGGTTTATATACAGAAGACAGTATAGAGATTTGCGAGCTTGGAAGGATGAGCGAGTCAGGGATAGGCTTATCAGGGTGGCTATCCTTCTGTCTTATTTCTGTTAAAGTATTTCTCATATTAGAGAAAGCATGCCCTAATCCTTCCATCATTTCTTCATGGTGTCTTGTGGACTCCCTAGATCTATAGGAATTTCAGTTAGAGCAGAGTCCATTTTTTCTTTTACTTCTGTGACATTATCCTGGATTTGATCAACAGAATGTACAATAGTATTTGTAGATACTTGTAGATCTACAATTTGGCTTTTTCGAGCATAATCATTGGTCACAAAGGTGTGGGTGGCCATACCTCTCAAGGCAGTGTTGGTCCAGTTAATTTGTTCAGAAACTGACTGGACTCTTTTATCAATTCCTAATAATTGGATGGCCTCTTCAGAAAGAAGCAAGGGTACTACTTTGACTTGTTTGTTGTTGTCTTCTAAGACAATCCCCTTAAAATGTGGAAATGTAGAGTTAGATTCCACAGTATGCCCATCAATGCTTTTCCATTTGTGTTTAGGAGAAATCTCAGAAGTTTATCCCATCATTTGTACTACAGCCTTTTGATTTAATTTCCTCCATTCAAAAAAGGAAATCCATAGGTTTTTGTCAGATATATACTTCTGCCAATCTTTAGAAAGTTTAAATTTTTCAGGATCAGACACGGCTGTGTTAAATTCATTTGTTTCGGTATTTGTAAAAAAATCCCAGTTCAACATCCTTTTGATCCATTCTTCATTAATGGATCCCTTCTGGCATCCTTTCATAACTGTATGAAATTTGTGAAATTTTGTCACACTGTTCTATGTACCCTAACCCATATCTTAGAGTACCAGGGGATCTCATTCCTTTATATATGTCTTGGATCCTAGGATCTAATATTTCTATGGTAGGCATATAATGAATCATTAAACAAAAAGCATATTCAGAAGTAGAAACAGTGTTGTCTACAGTGTTATGAACAGTACGAACACAGTTTGAAGAATCCATGAAAGTAGTAGAGCTTACTATTCTTTCACAGGAAAGAAGGGCGTTTAATCTTAGTCCTCTGCTCCGGGGAGAGAGAATGTCAGATAGGCTCCTGGGCGACTGCTCAGGCAAAAACTGGTAATCTCTGTCAGGAGGTCGTAGTAGTGGAAAATCTGCCTTTAAAGAGCCCAAGACTACTGATACGGCCTCAGAGGTGTGTCACAAGAGTGGAAACCCTGCCTTTAAAGGGTCCGAGACTCTTGATATGGCACTGGATTCTTTACACACAAAATAAATCACACAGACTATAATTATTGAGCGACTAGAATTATCAGATCTAAGAGTCTGATATCATACCCGGGGTAAAAAGAAGGGGAATGGCTCTGGTACCAATTTGAAACACTGCTCCTCACGAACAACTTTGTCAGGAAAATACAGGCAAATAAGCGAGATCATAATGAGTGCATGTTACAGAGACAATGAGTAAAACTTCAGAGATAAACACAAATATGCAGAAGACTTGTATTATATTAAATCGGAGCATAACCCACGGGTATTACAATCTTCGTGCCAGATGCACAGAATGAGAGTAGTATGCTCTTCACTCACCAAACTTAATTATAGATTCTAGACTCAAAGAAAGACACGAAGCTTTAGACAGAAGGGAAGCTTAGAGACTCGGACTGACTAACTCACAATACTGTAGACTTGAATGCGAATGCGAATCCGAATGCGAATGCTCTCTTCATGAGCTCTCATCCTTCCTTTATACAAGTTTTTGAAGGAAGAGTCATGATGAAGAAAAGACTTTAATAGACAGGTGGCCCGATGTGTCTGCCACTGAATCTTTACTTTTAGGATTTGGCGGTAGCGATCGTGCAAGATCCTCCGATGAAATCATGAATTTATTTCATATCTACCGAAAGTAGCTGGAATAGTAGTTCTTACGGGGTTTTCATACAATATTCCCCGACCAGAGGACAGACTAGATTGACATAAAGTAGATTATCTTGGAAATGTGGGTCAAACCACACCAAAAGTCAGAAAAGTGCTCCGAGTTTCCAAGATTATCATTATTATAAAAGGACAATAATTACACAGTGGAGGTTGGTTACGGCAACCCACGAAACCCGAATGGCACCACTGTCGGCCATTTAGACATGAAGCCTCATGATTACACTGTGGAGTTAGTTTCGTCAACCCACGAAAACTGATTAGGGTTAATCATTTTCAAGAAATCCGGAAAACCTTTCTGGATAGTTGAGAGTATCCCAACATTTAGTATAAACTTTCCGAGCTATGAAAGGATGTCCATTTAGGATTTGTACACTTGTCTTTGTTTTAACGGCCCATTGGAAATTATTAAGGATAAATGAGCACAACAACTCCCATCATTTGGCCCTTGTCGGAAAATATCTTGTACAACTGATAAAGAAGTGAAGGAACTTAAGATCCCGGGGTCAATTGCTCCTTATTCAATCCAAAATCTTTCCACCAGTCTGCTAACCAAAGTGGTGGTCTTCCAGATGTTGCAGTGTTAACATTCCCAAATTTGACAAGAGTGAGGAATTCTTCTTGCTGAATGAAGTTCCACCAGAATTCTCTATATTCATGATAGTTGAAGCCGGTTTCAGGGAAAATAATATTAGGATTTGTTTCAGGCCAGTGGAAAAATAATCTGGGCCTATTCAAAAAAAAGTATTGTTGGTTATGCCCTATATTTTCCCTTATATCCCATACTAGAATAATATCATGAAATAATTCTGTCAAAGCATGTTGTGCTTCAACTGTTTTTTCATTCATTCTTGTAATTATGGGGGCTAGAACATTAGCGACCCTTTTTCCTCTTACTTCAGGAACCAGATTGGAATAAGACATATGAGTTTTCTGAGATAGAATTTTTGTGCTTCTTAACTCCCAATGGGGTACCCAATCTTCTGCATAAGACTCCCAGTTCAAAGAGTCAGGAATATTAACTATTGTTTCTATGCCATTTCTTAGCTGTACAGAAATTAATAAGCAGAAATTTTGAAGATGTTCTTTGCTCAAGAAGTCTGGTATAGAATTGTGTGATCCCTTAATGTGTTCAATAGTGAAATCAAATTTTCTAAATAGAGCTTGCCATATAGAAAACTTGGAATCACCAGGAGACTTTAAGTCTTTATTGAGAACTTTATTCATGGTTGTTGCATCAGTTCTCAATAAATATATATATATATATATATCAAATAGATTTCAAATTTTTGTATGGCATTCAATGCAGCTTTGATTTCTTTATCCAAGGCAGAATAATTCTTTTCAGCTGCCTGCCACAATCCTGAGGCAAATTGAATAACCTCTTCTTTTCCTTTGTCTCTTACCTGTTTGAGTACTGCTCCACAACCAATATTACTTGCATCTGTTTCTACAATTTTGGGGAGGTCATCATCAGAAATATGTAGAATGGGAAGATTCTTGGTTTTGGCTTTAATATTTCTCACAGCTTGAGTATGAGCTTCTGTCCATGGACTTGGATCTTTCTTTAACCTTTCATTTAGAATTTTTATGTCTTGTGCACATTTCTTGTAGAAATGGCTAATATAATTCAAGCTACCCAGAAATCTTTGTAGTTGTGTCTTGTCAAGAATCTTGTCAAGGAATTTATCTGCAAATTCTATAGCATGGGTTTGCAGAGTTAGTTTCCCATTATCAATAGTATGGCCTAGAAATTTAATCTCAGTTTTGAAAAGCTCAATTTTCTTTTTAGAAAGAACTAGGCCTGCTTGATTGACTACTTGTAAAAGCTTCCTCAGATGTTTGAAGTGTTGTTCTAGGGATGAGGAAAACACAAGTATATCATCAATATAAACAATAAGCCAATCAAAATATGGCTTAAGAGTATTGTCCATTACTCTTTGAAATTTGGCTGGTGCATTTTTTAGGCCAAAGGGCATTACATTCCACTCATAATGCCCAACAAGGACATTGAAGGTTGTCTTAAATTTATCATCTTCTTTGATTGCAACCTGCCAAAATCCCGATTTTAAATCAAATTTTGAAAAGATCTTATCTCTTGCAATTCTAGTGACCAGATTGCTTTTATTTGGGATTGGATATGTATCGTCAGCCAATACCTTATTTAAGGGTTTGTAGTTTACTACTAGTCTAGGAACTCCTCTAATATGTTCTAAATGTTTATTAACATAGAATCCATAACAGTTCCATGGACTAGTAGATTCTCTGATAAGATCTTTGCTGAGTAAACCCTGAATCTCTTCTGCACATATCTTCTGGTATTCAACATTCATTGGTATAGCCCTACTCTTACAAGGTTTCCCTTGATATTCGTCTTTATAAGGAAGGTAAACTTCATGCTTTCTTTGTTTCCAAAAAGCTGTAGGGTTCTCTGAGCAGACTGAATCAATAAATTCTTGTTTTAACAAGGAAATCATTTCTTGAATCTCATTTTTCTTTAACTGATATTTGATTCTTACCCCTGGTTTGAAATCTTTCAATTCTTCTATTTTCAGATTTTTTCTTATGGTCAATTGAGCCATGTCTGAGACTCGTGGGGTGGAGACAAAGGGAAGTTTTATCATAACTTTCCCTTTAGAGGAAGGAATACTAATAAAGTATCATAGTTTGTCTGGAGCCACCATTGTTGAACCATGGGGTGCTACGGCTGCAAGAAAAGGAGTGCCAAGGATGCAGGCAATAGGAATATCTGCTAAAAGAAATTTCAATTTTAAACAATAGTCCTGAAAACAAAGGACTGCTTCTAGAATATGAAATGAGATGTCATTTGGGATATTTCCTAATCCCACAACCAAGGCTTGAGTCTTTTTCCATAAAGATACAGGAATGATGTTTTTGTGTAGCATGTTCAGATCTGATCCTATATCTATTAATGTATTTAACTTGAAAGGCATTCCCTGAATCTTTAAATCAATCAGAATATGAAATTTCTGATGTTCAATTTGGAGATTCTATTCATGATTTTCTTCTTTCTGTTCAGAGCTTTCTTTGATAGCTCTTTTTAGTTTGTTAATTTCTCTTCCAAGGTCTGATACAGAAAGAGTTTGAACAGGACAACATGTGGATTCTGCCTTCTGGAGAGCTAAAGGCCTTGAGTAGGGTTTTTGTAAATTTTTATAGAGGGAATTCCACTCATAAAAAGAAATAAACAGTTCTTCAGAATCCATGAATCTTTTCCATTGACAGGCTAGCCTTAATTTTTCTTCATTTGAAGAACGTTTGGCAAAATTTTCGGCTTTTGGATGAGTAAATAAATCCCAGTTAAGCATTTCCTTCATCCATTCATTTTTAGTCATATCTTTTCTGCATCGTTTGTATAGTGACAAGAATTTTTCAATTTCTGGAGAAGAAGGTATCCTTATGTCTTCAAGGAGATATGCTTGTCTCCTCTGGTTTATTTCTTTACAAGAACTATCTTGAATGACTAAAACATGTGAGTCATGGGGAAAAGCGATGTTAGAAAACTGGGGGTGAGGACACTGATCTTTTGCAGTAGAACTTGGTGGAGGTAAGTTTGTCCTTGGATTGTGGTTTGCATGTTCAAACTGGACTCTTTCGTTTTCTTTGAAGGCAGAAAGAGTGGACACAGTGATGAGTTCTCCATAGTCAAAAAATTTTACCGAAAAGGGAATTTGGCCAACTTGATTTTCCAAAGACTGGAGTGATGCATGTAAGCAGAAGGATGAGGAAGGGAATGAGGAACTCGGATTGGGTTGTGCACAAGAAACCTGTTTAGAAAGGTTTCTATGAGGAAAAGAAATAACTGCAGAATTTGAGGTTTCTTTTATTTGAGCAGAGGTGATGGATCTTGGAATCGATGCTCTGGGAGTATCAATAACCCAGTTAGTGGGAAAAGATAGATTCTCCCATTTTATTAAACAATGTTCCATTTTTTGATTCAAAGGGTTTGTTAGGACCAAGGTACTGGATTGAGATTCTTTAATGGGGGTATGCAAGACTGCAGGAAACAAAGTATTGGTATGTCTAAAGAATCCCTTAACTTGAACAGATATGTTTGTCCTGGTAGGACACATGTCAAATCCAGTTGTTCTAATCTGGAGTTTCAGAATATTTTCAATATTCTCATCAAAAGTATAAATAGAGAAATTTGGATAACAGTCAAAATAGACGGGCCCATTAGAAAGAGGGGCAACTATACCACCAATCAAGGAATCAGTAAATTTGTTATGGGTCAGATCCCTCACTATACATAAAACATAAGAGTCTATTCCTTTGTGTACAAGTGGGCTGATTCCTATTCTAACACATCCAAAATGAAGATAATTTGTTCCATGCCTCTTAGCTTCCTTTTGGATTTCTTTGGCATTTATTAATGAAATTGTCTGACTGATATCACTATTTTGTTTTATTCTACTTACTAATTCTTTCACAATTACCCTTATTACAGCCTTTAAGTGGAACATGTTTAGGTCTTGATATACACGGTTTGGGGAAATAGGAGGTAGTTTCCATGCTGCTTAAGGTTGAGTTTCTACTTCTTCTATACTGGCATGATTTATACTCTGAGATCTATTGAATGCAAACATAGACTCTAAAATATTTACAGAGTCAGGTTCAGAACTACTCTGTTCTTCAACATTTATGGCTTCTCTAAAAGACATTGTTCTGAAATCCATAGTATTAGATTTTATTATTTCTGCACAAGAAAGCAGGGCGTTTAATCTTATTCCTCTACTCCAGAGAGAGAGAATGTCAAATAGGATCCTGGCCGACTGCTCAGGCAAAAACTAGTAATCTCTGTCAGGAGGTCGCAGTAGTGGAAAATCTACCTTTAAAGAGCCCGATACTACTGATACGACTTCATAGGTGTGTCGCAAGAGTGGAAACCCTGCCTTTAAAGGGCCCAAGACTCTTGATATGGCACTGGATTCTTTACACACAGAAAATAAATCACACAGACTATAAATACAGAGCAACTAGCATTATCAGATCGAAGAGTCTAATATCATACCCGGGGTAAAAAGAAGGGGAATGGCTCTGATACCATTTGAGACACTGCTCCTCATGAACAACTTTTTCAGAGGCCTCCTCTGTCAGAGATGTGAAGCTTGACTTATAACACTCTTGTCTCATGCACTATCTCCTCTCGCTATCTGGTCTTCTGATTTCTGCTACTCTCGACAGAACCAATATCGTTGGGTTAACCGCTTTACTCTGTCTGAACTATGAACCCCACCACCTGGAGTCCACCAGGATTTTGCAGTTTTATGTGAACCCTATAGCCGACTTTCCACGACCCTCTGCACCTACAACTGCCCTTTAGTGGCCCTCTGCCTTCGCGGGACTTACTACCAGTGCTCGGTCGTTGCTTTATACCAGACTACCAGTGAACCTTATTATCTGGATGAGTGAACTATATCAGATAGTACCAAGGAACATCGATTGCAAATATAGGCAAGTAAGCGAGATCATAATGAGTGCATGTTACAGAGACAATGAGTAAAACTTCAGAGATAAACACAAATATGCAGAAGACTTGTATTATATTAAATCAGAGCATAACCCATGGGTATTACAATCTTCGTGCCAGATGCATAGACCGAGAGTAGTATGCTCTTCACTCACCAAACTTAATTACAGATTATCGACTCAAAGAAAGACACGAAGCTTCAGACAGAAGGGAAGCTTAGAGACTCGGATTGACTAACCCACAATACTCTAGACTTGAATGTGAATGCCCTCTTCATGAGCTCTCATCCTTCCTTTATACAAGTTTGTGAAGGAAGAGTAATCATGAAGAAAAGACTCGAATGGACAAGTGGCCTCATATGTCTGCCACTGAATATTTACTTTTAGGATTTGGCGGTAGAGATCTTGCAAGATCCTCCGACCAAATCATAGATTTATTTCATATCTACCGAAAGCAGATGGAACAGTAGGTCTGACGGGGTTTTCATGCAAGCTTCCCCATCCAAAGGACAGTCTAATATGACATAAAGTAGAGTACCTTGGAAATGTGGTTCAATCCACACCAAAAGTCGGAGAAGTGCTCCGAGTTTCCAAGATTCTCTTTTATTTTGAAAAGACGATAATTACACAGTGGAGGTTGATGATGGTAACCCATGAAACCTGAATGACACCATTGTCAGCCATTTAGGAATGAATCCTCATGATTACACTGTGGATTTAGTTACGTCAACCCACGGAAACCAATCATGGAAAAAAAATTCATTCCATTGGAATGTCATGGAAGTGGCGGAATCTATAAGGGTCCCAGTGTTGAGTGTATACTTCTCTGTATAGTGTTGGGTCTTCATTACTGTCTTCTTCTTGGTGAAGCACATATTTGGTCCTGATAATCCATGGGTGCCTTTCTCTTATAAACAAATTTTTTTATTCTTCTTCAGTATAAAGATCACTGATGTTTTGCAGGTTCCTGTTTGGAAAGAGGAACATTCGAGTTGTTTCTGTAACTTCAAGATCTATTCTGATTGGATTTAACCCAAACGTATGCCACCAATCTGCTAGCCAATTAGGTTCAGGGAAAATAATGAAAGATACAGAGAAACTAATCATGCAATAATAATATTTGTATCTATCATTCCAGAGACAGATGTTGTACCGCATTGCTTTGTATTGTTCATAGTTTATATTGAACAATCTTTCATTTGGATCTTGATTCGGCCAGGACTGTAGAGTTCTCATCCTATTGATTTGGAAGTAATTCCAAGGTGGATTTTCTTCCCATCTTTGGGTTTGTTGGTCAAACCATTCTCTGTTTGCAGAGCTGATCCCGCTAAGATCACCCATTTCAACCAATTTTTGTCTGGATGCAATTGTTGAAGCATGATGCATTCTTCCAATTATGTGTTGGGGAGGGATTACATGTATGCTAGTATTTCTTGAGAATACTGGTAATCCCAACTCAACTCCTTCAGATGATATTAATTGCCATCCTTGTATCCAATGTTCTTTATATACTTCCCAGGGGGTATTTTCATCCATATAATGAGTGACTGGACCATTTCTTTGGTCATCCCATGCATCTATAATGACCATACTCTTTTGACAATAAGCAACCTGGGCATAAGATTATGAGATAAATGGTAGTTCTATCCTTTTAGGAGGATAGTCTTCAATACTTGGTAGAGTAATAAAATACCCTGGTTCTCTTGAAGAATATTTGCAAGAACCATGGGGTTCAACTGTAGACAAAAAATGCGTACCGAGAATGTAGTCTACTGGTAATTCAGATATTAGATATTTCATTCCTAAAGCATATTCTCCAAACAATAAAATTCCTTTAGGAATTTCAAAATTGAAATCAGTATTTACATTTCCTAGTCCGACGGCAGAACCACAACTAGGAAACCAATATTTAGCAGGGATTAACTCTTTATTTATCAGATTCATATCAGATCCAGTGTCAAAGAGTGCAGTTAACATGAATACTTCTTTGTTTATTTCCAATTTGACCTTGACATAGTATTTTTGGTATCTGATAGCCATAATTTTCATGCCTCTGAGTCCTTGCATTTGGGCTGTTGTTTGCCCTTGTACTGTTGATTTTGAAGTTTCAAAAGGAGCATCTTCTAATGGTGGAGGAATGGAGTCCAATCTTTCTTTCATTTCTATAATTTCTTGTCTAGCCCAAGAATCAATCTTGAAGCTGTGTAGTGACTATGATTTCATTTAAGCTACCATAAATTAAAACAGAGCGGAAATTTTGAAACTTACTAAAAATTTTCTTACTCTAGCATATTCATTCCCAGATTTTGATAAATAAAATAACATTTTCCAAAACAATTTGGATAACAATTTAAATCTACATAACAATTTGCATACAAGTTAAATTTAAGTAAACACTTCACAATTTTGAGTTTAAATACCTGTCACTGATGCTACTATCTGCAGCAGCTTGAATCTTCGCTTGAACCTTCGCTTGAACACCCCAAAACCAGCCACCCTACCGACCAGTACGCCTAGCCCTAGGACATCTATGGACGTCCTAGCCCTCCGAGCCCAAAACCCCTCAGCCCCGGTGTGCACTGTAAATCCACTGTTCTCACTCTGTCTCAAAGCTCCCAAAAGTCTCCTCTCGTAGACTGCATGAAAAAAAATCCCCCCAAAGTCCATCCTCCTCCTTCCTTTATGCCTCCTTCACCGCCCCAAACCTTCACTCCTCACCAAACCTTATCCATACATTTATTTCTATTAAATGGGCTTATCCTTTACTTAATGCTCATTTTACATATGGGTTACGTTATCCCTTATGGGATACGTAACCCATTTAACTTATATTTTATTTTCCCCC
>ML779107.1:471665-487724 GCA_009831015.1 Picea engelmannii | reverse complement strand
AATTTGCATACAAGTTAAATTTAAGTAAACACTTCACAATTTTGAGTTTAAATACCTGTCACTGATGCTACTATCTGCACTGATGCTACTATCTGCAGCAACTTGAATCTTCGCTTGAACCTTCGCTTGAACACCCCAAAACCAGCCACCCTACCGACCAGCACGCCTGGCCCTAGGACATCTATGGACGTCCTAGCCCTCCGAGCCCAAAACCCCTCAGCCCCGGTGTGCACTGTAAATCCACTGTTCTCACTCTGTCTCAAAGCTCCCAAAAATCTCCTCTCGTAGACTGCATGAAAAAAAATCCCCCCAAAGTCCATCCTCCTCCTTCCCTTATGCCTCCTTCACCGCCCCGAACCTTCACTCCTCACCAAACCTTATCCATACATTTATTTCTATTAAATGGGCTTATCCTTTACTTAATGCTCATTTTACGTATGGGTTACGTTATCCCTTATGGGATACGTAACCCATTTAACTTATATTTTATTTTCCCCCATTTTAATACATAATTAATCAATTACTTTAATTAATGATCGATTAATCACTAATCCTCAATTTAATAATTAATCATTTAATGTCTCATTTAATAATTACTCCTTCATTAATCCTTAATCAAGGAGTTAATCATATTTCAGCTAAGTATAATCAAAATAATTAATTAATAACTTATAATCACTTAAGGTTATTTAATAATTAATTATAATTTAGCCAATGTTTAGGTTTATTTATGAAACTATTCATAGTAATAAGAAAAGGGTCATTACAAGCTGTATTCAGCTTCTTCCTCCATGTTCTTGATCTTTCCTTTTAATTCAGAGATCTCTTTTTTCAGAAAAAATACCTCTTTGGCTAAATCAGTTAAATAGGTGTTTTGTAGCTTTGCTTCTCTGTTGAATTTGATAAAAGTCTTTGTGTTTTTATCAAAAGAAGCATCAATGAACAAAGGTTCTCTTTTGGGTAACTCAACAATTTTGTTCCTTTGTTCAGACTTGACTATTTTTACAAAAGTATCAAGAAGAGATTTTTTCATATCTCCTTCTGGTAAAGCTTTAATCTGGGCTAGCATCTGTGCTTCTTGATCTCTTGTATTCTGGAACATACAAACTTTAAGTTTTTGCTGGGTTTCTAATTCTGATTCAGAGTCCGAGCTGTCTGTACTACTTTTGCAAGAGCAGAAATTTGGATTTCTACAGTTGCAATTGGTAGGGGCATTGGTTTGTCTCATGATTATTTGCTCCGCATCTATTACAATGTGTCCATAGGGTCAATTGTTTTTGATCTTGGGCTTCCTTTGCCTTTTGTTCTGAAAGTTTCCCTTTAGACTTTCTAGAGGTTGTGTTTTCTGGACAATTATAAGCCAAATGCCCTGATTTTCCACATATCCAGCAACGGGCTTGTTGTCTCGCCTGATGACTATGAGTTTTCAATTTAATATCTTCAGGCTCATAGTAATGGGTTTTAGGCTGATATTTGTATCTGTGTTTATATTTTCTCCCCTTTTCATCCCCAAGTTCTACTTTCTTCTTCTTCCTTTTCCTAGCTGGATTTGAAATATATAGGCCATATTTTTCACAAATAGATTTCTAATCAGGGAGATATGTGGACTTTGATACAGAGTTTTGGACTTTCATACTGGTGCAGAGTCCAATTAGGGCCTTAGTAATTAGTGAGTAAATTTGTTCCCATGTGTACATTTCATAAGGAAGTTTAAACACTTTCTGGATTTTCAGGTATTCAACAAATTTACTTGGTAATGCTGCCAAGTATACTTGTTTCCAAAGGAGGTTTTGACTTTCTTGAACTTCAAATATTCTTTGTGTCCAATCCATATGGAATTCTTCATATTCGGACATCTTCCTGGATTTCATGTTCATGAGAATTATCTCATGTTTTTCTGCAATTTCAGCGTCTGTACCACACCAATGCTCAAGTATTGTAGTAGTGAGAGTACCAATCATATTATTCTGGGGATATCCATCAATATGATACACAATATCTCCCTGTTCATCTCTAAGAACTTCAACCTCCATTTTGGTGATCATTACAGGGGAAGAAATTACTTCCCACCATTTGTTGAGAGTGCATGTAAAGCACGTAATAATGGTCTTTCATGCCTCAATCTCCGTTTTTCCTTTCATGCACATAATCTTATAGGAGACATAGATTCTATCAATCATTTGTCTAATTTGTGCTATAGACAAACTGTCAATGTTCCATTCTTGGAACCAGTCTTCAGCAAATGTTTGTGTATCTGGAAGTCTACCTTTCCCAATCAAGTCAGGGGCTGGTGGTCTAGTAGAGTGGTGTGGAAGGTTTTCATAAGAAGGATTTCTGATAGTCACTAGAGAATGACGATCTCTTGAAGAAGATTATGGTTTTTCTTCTTCTGGGAACGGATGTGGAATTTTTTTCAGGATTACTGTCTTAGAGGGTTTATATACAGGAGACAGTATAGAGATTTGCGAGCTTGGAAGGATGCACGAGTCAGGGATAGGCTTATCAGGGTGGCTATCCTTTTGTCTTATTTCTGTTAAAGTCTTTCCCATATTAGAGAAAGCATGCCCTAATCCTTCCATCATTTCTTCATGGTTTCTTGTGGACTCCCTAGATCTATAGGAAATTTTAGTTAGAGCAGAGTCCATTATTTCTTTTACTTCTGTGACCTTATCCTGGATTTGATCAATAGACTGTACAATAGTATTTGTAGATACTTTCAGATCTACAATTTGGATTTTTCGAGCATAATCATTGGTCACAAAGGTGTGGGTGGCCATACCTCTCAAGGCAGTGTTGGTCCAGTTAATTTGTTCAGAAACTGACTGGACTCTTTTATCAATTCCTGATAATTGGATGGCCTCTTCAGAAAGAAGCAAGGGTACTGCTTTGACTTGTTTGTTGTTGTCTTCTAAGACAATCCCCTTAAAAGGTGGAAATGTAGAGTTAGATTCCACAGTATGCCCACCATTGCTTTTCCATTTGTGTTTAGGAGAAATCTCAGAAGTTTCTCCCATGATTTGTACTACAGCCTTTTGATTTAATTTCCTCCATTCAAAAAAGGAAATCCATAGGTTTTTGTCAGATATATACTTCTGCCAATCTTTAGAAAGTTTAAATTTTTCAGGATCTGACACGGATGTGTTAAATTCATTTGTTTCGGGATTTGTAAATAAATCCTAGTTCAACATCCTTTTGATCCATTCTTCATTAATGGATCCCTTCTGACATCCTTTCATAACTATATGAAATTTGTGAATTTCTTCTACAGAGGGTCTTTGAATATCATTGGGTAAAGGATTAGAAAATCTGCAGTCTGGTATTACTTTGTCACATTGTTCTATGTACCCTAACCCATATCTTGGAGTACCAGGGGGTCTCATTCCTTTATATATGCCTTGGATCCTAGGATCTAATATTTCTATGGTAGGAATATAATGAATCATTAAACATAAAGCATATTCAGAAGTAGAAACAGTGTTGTCTATAGTGTTATGTACAGTACGAACACAGTCTGAAGAATCCATGAAAGTAGTAGAGCTTACTATTCTTGCACAAGAAAGCAGGGCGTTTAATCTTAGTCCTCTGCTCCGGGGAGAGAGAATGTCAGATAGGCTCCTGGCCGACTACTCAGGAAAAAACTAGTAATCTCTGTCAGGAGGTCGCAGTAGTGGAAACTCTGCCTTTAAAAAGCCTGAGACTATTGATACGGCCTCAGAGGTGTGTTGCAAGAGTGGAAACCCTGCCTTTAAAGGGTCTGAGACTCTTGATACGGCACTGGATTCTTTACACACAGAAAATAAATCACACAGTCTATAAATATAGAGCGAATAGCATTATCAGATCAAAGAGTCTAAACACATGAATAGTAGCCTGTTACCTCTTGAATATTATGTTTCCTCGTTATAATCCATATCTATTCACGCCCACGAATTTCAACCTGTAAATTTCGTTACATTGATTTTTGGTGAAAATATATCGTTGATTGGGCAATGGGCATTAAAGTGTTCTACCATTGCATTGACTGCAAACGCGTCTAAGGAGGTGCCTTGATTCAATATATAAACATATGAATAGAAGCCTGTTACCTCTGTGGAGAAGATGAAGAGAAGTCTAATATCTTTAATAATGCTTTGCTTGGTATGTGCACTGCTCTTTCTGCTGCTTTCTGTAAACATTGGCCGCCATGGGTACTCTAAAAATGGTAAGATCTATCTCAAATCTCACTTACATTACAACAAAATGACTGCTATTTAGCCTTTTATTCATTTTCTATTTACCATAAATGACTGCAGGAAACGAGCACCAAATTAGTATGAGCTAGGCAGATCCATGGCGTTTTCAGGGTCGAAATATAAGATAGTTACGGCATACAACGAAGAATTATGTGGCCAAGGATAGATATGTGAAAATAAGTGGAAGGAGACTGTCGCTTAGCCGTCCTCCACCAGCAGGTAACCCGAGCCGCATTAACAATCGTAACAACCCTCCACATGTGCCCTAAATCCGTTCTCGTGTTTGAAAGGAGAATTTCTGATACGTCATAGGAATAAGAATTTTGGTTGATTGTTATCTTGAGTTTAATTCTCATATAATGAATATGTTGTAATGGCTTCCAGTCTATGTGTATTGGAAAGAAATAACAAAGAAATAGGTTTAATTTTCATATAATGAATATGTTGTAATGGCTTCCAGGCTATATGTATTGGAAAGAAATAGTAAAGAAATGGGTTCAATTCTCATATAAAAAATATGTTGTAATGACTTATACTCTATATGTATTGGAAAGAAATAGCATGAAATAGAAAGATCTTGCAAATGAGAAGATGCCAACAAGGATTGTTGTAGTAGAATAATTAAAGTGGAAAATGCTTCAAAGAGAAAGGGAAAGGTAAGGAAAAGAGAAACAAAAGAAAGTGGAAAGGCATGAGAAAGAACAATGGAAGGAATTATAGAAACTTTAAAAGGAGTAGTGGAGTAGGTGTTATCGGATTAATCGGTAAGTGTGGACAAAAACAAATCTCCCTAGATCCTACTGGAAACTAGAACAAAACAGAACATAATGCACACTTCGCCTTAAACTTCATTATCATGTGAACTAGTTTAATGAGTTACAAGTGACGTACCTTTTAAACGACGTTTTTCCTAGCTAGTGTCGTCTTCGTAGGTCCTTCCTTGAGTTTGCAGAATAGCAATCTTGTCCAAGAATCACAAACCAACAACGAAGGAAAACAAAGATACATACATTCTAATGAAGTCTATGTATATGATCAACGGATTATACAATAGAAGACGAGATGCTTATATAGGGAAGAAATGCATTACTATATTAAGTGAATAGAAAGTGGAGAATACAACCAATGCCTTGATGTTGCAAGGTCCCCTTTTGATGGCTCTTTTCTCAAACACACACACCTTTTCTCCAATGTCTTGAATGAAGAAGATCCACAATCTAACTTGATGAACTAAAGTGAAGCTCTCAAGCATAATCTGAAGTAGAACTCTCCAACAATTCTTAGTCTATTCAACCTTAGCCTTTTTCATGAGAGATCTCTTCTTATATAGTGTGAAAGAGAGATAGATGAGGAGATTAGGACGATCCCACCAAATCAGAGAAGCGAGTAAGATCCAAACCAATCGGAGTCTACCTCATATTCTAGAAGATCCCCTTCTAGAACATTCGTGAAATTTGACTTTTCGCAAGCTTTAAGCATCGTCGCACTCTACACACTTAGTAGTATTTGATGACGTCACAGTCCATGTATAGTGCAGAGTGCGATGATCAAGCATCGTCACACCCTGTGTATTTAGCAGGGTGTGACGACCTTCCTTCATATGGTTTTTGGCAGAGGAAAGTAAATCACTTTTCTCATGGAGAAAGCCTCTTTTAATATTTTTTAGGGAACATGCACACATGTCGTTAGGTGATCATTGAGGTGACCAAAATAATGTGTAATAGTAGGGAGGATCTTAACATGAATACAAAGGATATTGTTGACCAATTGAATTGATCAAATGGTAGAGAATACATGATTATACAAGGCATGATAAACATTTATATCCCCACTATCTTCCGATTGCAACACTTCCCCCCTCTCTTCCTACTAGTTTAGGGGCCAATCTGGTATCTTCTTTTCAAGCACCTCCCATTCTTATGGGGGTATTGAGAACAATTCAAAACCATAGTTTTCATATTCCTACTTGGATGCAAGTAGGGATGTAGCATAGATAAAATGAAATAAACTCAATCTACTTGGATCAATAAATGAAGGAAACTCAACATACTCGAACAATGAATATACTCATCCTCCTAAAGAATGAATATGTTTTCAATTTAACCTAACCAAATGCAATGTGAATTTTGTTACAAAGGAATTTTTTTGATGTTCATCTAGTTTTCCTCAAACAAAACCTAAAGTCTTGATTAATATGTATTTAAGCCTAAGTTATAAGGGAATTTCTATAATGAATTCCCAGGTCTTATTTTTCTCTTCATTTTGAGAAATTTTATTTTCAGGTTACAAATCCCAAGGAAAGCCAACAATTACTTCCCCTAATTTCATGGATGGTACCTAGGATAGACCCTGGAATCTTCAGGGCACAAAGCTGGTCAACAACAAGGCTCAAGGTCATTACAACAATATACTCATTATGAACTCAACATGTCACTTACGAGAATTGAACTTAGGTGGGAAGGATAACAATCTTTCCTCCCAACAACCTAAGTTAAACCCAATTGACAGGACCTTCAATTTGAGGCATTTTGTTTGCATAATGTCAATATAAATGAAATTCCAGTTTTCTTTCCATTACACAACTCCTAATTGCAACCCAAACAACATATACATACCAAACATCAACTAATGAAATTACATACTAAAGTAACTGCATACACATTGGAATTGTTGGAATGGAAAATAACTCTATTTCTAATTTAATTACATACATGCTAGAATGATTGTAATTATAAATAACTATATTACTAATAAAAATAATTGAAATCCCCTGGATGGGGTGCCATGTAGCAAATCATAGCCATGCAGATTGATGCCGGGACACAGTATTAATGCATCCACCGGTGACCATCCCCTTAGCCATTAACACACTATGGATCACTGCAGCCGTAACCAAGCAATGAATCTCTTCGCGCAAGGGAACAGTACCAGACACCAGTGCACTCAGCACTAAGCCTTAATGGCTATGGTGGTCGTGGGTGCCCTCCTCCTTATCACCGGAATTGATAGAATCGAGTGGCATTCGTCCATAACAACGTTCATTCCATCAGAGGAATAACAATTCACTCCACTGCAGTAGAGATTCAAGGTCCCGACGAAGCTCTGGAGCAGAGCAGTCCATCCGCAAGGAACCCTGGTCATCTCCAGGGTCTCCACCATGCCCAGGGCATGAGGAAAGTCACGCAGGGGTGATGCTTGGTACAATGTAGAGTCTCGACGCCAGAGACAGAATAAGTTTCAGCAGGCGCTGGCCATGGCGTCCACTCAAAGGCGTAGGAAACCACGAACGCCTCCCATGGCGTACGTGGAATAAATTGCCTTGGAGGATGCCATGCAGAGCTATCCCAAGCTCCCTCTGTTTATAGTCCTAGACAATTGGAATCCACCCACTGAGTTTGGATTGGAAGACAAGCCTCCTCCTGCGGACTTTCAGCCAAGTCTCAAAGCCACCAGCCCAGAGGAGCATTTCACCACCTATTTTTTTGAAGAAGAGACTCCTCCAGATGCAACCATGGGGTCGATGACCCAGTCTCTCAACCACTCGGAGCAGACAAACAAAGAAGCAGCGGAACCCAGACACCCCGCCTCTGTCGACAGCCACTGGCAGGAGCAGTCACCCTTCACCGACTCGGGGTACCTCGCTCTCATCTTCGAGATGAGAAGTCTGATGGATGACCAGGTTTTTCGCCTTGCTAGAATTGATCAGCGACTTGACATGCTTTTCGCGGCCCTCTCCAGAAATCTACCACAGAAGCAATGCCCAACGTGTGCGCAGACTTACGTGCTTCCAGCAGGCTGGCGACAGCCTGGGAATGAGGAGAAGTGCACAGACAAAAAGGTTCAATGATGTTCTTGGTTAGGAGTCTCTTTCCTGTTCTAACCTAAGATTTGGATCAGTTAGTTTTTTAGTTTTCTTACAACTAGTTTATGGAATACAGTTTAAACTTCATCAATGACAGTCCTGGTTTCCTTCGAGCAGGATGGAACCAAGTCTATTTTGTTAGATGGGAAACACTTGGCACAGGATGCCCAACTGTCTCGGTTTCCTGTTTAGGCAGGACAGCTGGCATCACAAACAGTTACTGTACCTTGCTTATGATAATATAACAGGTTCCATCTTTTTACTTAAAAAAAATAAATAGAAATAATTGAAATTGTAAATAGTTCTGCAACTGATGTTCTTTATCTTTGATCTAGACTAATGTTGATTGTAGGCTTTGTTTACACTCTTCCTATTTCAAGATTTTATTATCTTGATTTTGGATCATAAAATATGAGGGAATGTATTATATAGTAAGGGGGTGTACTCTATATTGGTATAGAATATTTAATTGTACCACAATCAATATCAAGTCTCGCTTTCCAAATGGTTGTCCTTATGAATAATGTCTAGGATTGTGGTGCCTATGGTTACTACTAACTTTCACTTTTTATTCAAGGTATCAAGTGAATCAAAGGGGTTTTCTTCTTCTTCAACATAAGTACTCAATCCTTAGTGATCCACTATTTTCCTTAAATGAATAGAATACATAATATTGACATCTTATGGATGGAATGGAATGACATGCGCATAAATTTCAGTCCATAAATAGCCAGAACCTAAAAATTTATCTTTCCACTATGAATTATCATGAAATAGTGTTAAAAGGAATGAAATTTACCACCTCTAGCATTTCTACATGTATCTGATCTTTGAACCAAGATAATGATATTATAAAGTAGCCATCGACATCAAAAAATTTCTCTCATACTTGAAGTAATTTTACAAAACCCTCACTAACCCCAATTGCCAATGAAATAAAAGGCAATGGAAAGATCAATAGGTCACTAAAAGAAACATTAAATCATCCTACAGAGATTGAAGGAAGACAATATTATATGCAAAACAAGAGCAAGAATAATATACACAGATGACCAAACCCACAATAATTACTAGTATGCCATAAAACCCACAACAATTACCCATATCATAAGTCAATTTTCTTTGATTACAAACAATTACTCATATTAGAGGATGTTTTTCTTCAACATACAAGTTGTTTTTAGTGCTAAGGCTTTTTTTTCTCAATTATCTTAGTAATTGTTATTATTATTAAGGAAAGGGCACTAAAAACTAAAAAAGAAAACGCTTTAAGGCAATGGAAGTTGACTACATTCAATAGGATGGAGTTGACATTAAGAAATCTTACATAATTTTAAGGAAGGCATCATATGCAAAGGACGAGCAGGCATAATATGAAAAGGAAAGAAAACCCGTAACAATTACCAACATGCAAGCAAATTCACAAGAATTACACATTTTAGAGGTCAATTTTCTTCAATAAAATTTACCAACAATTACTTATGATATAGGTCAATTTTCTTTGAATTTGGTCATAGGGATTTTTATCTACTCCATGGACTTTACAATTTTTTCTATTATTAAGGCATTTTGTATTATTAAGGCAAGGGCAATGAAAAAAGAAAACACTTCAAAGAAATGGAAGTTGATTGCATTCTAGAGGCTAGATTTGGCTAGATTTTCCCTCTAAAGACAACATTAAGGCATTCTATAGATCTTGGAGGGAGAAACATTATATAAAAATGAGTAGCAAAAATAGTATTCAAAAGTAAGTAAACGACATCAATTACTACCATGTAAGAAAACCAACAAAAAATAACAATTACCCATATTAGAGATTGGTTTTCAAGAAAACACACAACAATAACCATTAATTACCTATATTAGAATTGATTTTTCAAGCAAACCCACATCAATTACCAATAATTACAAACAATTACTAGAAAACGAATTTCTATTTAGAATGTAATGTGTTGAAAAATATATTTTGTGTCCATAGGAAGGTAAGATTGAAATCCTACAACATAACTATGCTTCCTTCACCCCAATGGTCTTCATATATTCACAACCAAACCCTCCATAG
Source organism: Picea engelmannii (assembly GCA_009831015.1). Taxonomy (NCBI): domain Eukaryota; kingdom Viridiplantae; phylum Streptophyta; class Pinopsida; order Pinales; family Pinaceae; genus Picea; species Picea engelmannii. The sequence goes on along the minus strand of ML779107.1, from coordinate 477,568 downwards.
TTTCCCTCCTACAACAGTATAGACAAATTTGGGTTAGAATTGCTCATACAAAGAATAAAAAAAAATAATCAAAGAGACTAGTAATTTACTTCTTCTTTTTCACACTAGAATGAGTTGAAAAGGCCAAAAATGTGTTGCATAGATTAAAACAACATGTTCCCCTCTCTTTTTCCACTTTACAAGGATGAGGGTGATAGATTTGATTGAATATATTGAAGGAATGACTAGAAACCAAGCACAGGTAATGCTAGATTGTGAGACAAGTAACCACACATTCTATCACATTGAATTAAAAACTCACCCAAACATATTAAAGCAAAGTCCCAAATTATCACATTAAACTAAAAACTCACCCAAACATATAAAGGAAAGGTCCCTCCATTTTGGGCAAGGTCCCTTCATTTCAAGGTGTAGAGACCACTCCACTACTAGACATGAAATGAATTTCACAAGAGAGAGATGCCTAATCAAATGTATTGGATGGGAAGGAGAAATGATGCAATAAAGTGTGAATTCAATATCACAACCACCTTAATGCAACCTTCTTGCCATGTAGATGTTGCAATGTGCCATGTTAGACTCTCGAAAAGAACATACCACTAGTGGTGTCCCTCCCATAGTAATCTCTCGTGGAAGCAACTTCTTTGTAGGATATATATATATAATTTTTAGAATCATGCTTCACACAAATGCTGAAATTTTAAGTTCGTTCAATTTGAATGCTCTTACCTAACATTCTTTTACATGTGGTAAAATTGTCGATGCATGAATTTTTAACCCTTGAAAAACTACCTTATAGGAATAATGCATGAATTTTTAACCCTTAAAAAACTACCCTATAGGAATAATACATGAATTTTTAACCCTTAAAAAACTACCCTATAGGAATACCTTAGGAATAAAAAATGACAAAGACAACTCACCTAAAATTGATTTGGAGGCCTACCGTTCCACTACCTAATGTTCTACTCAGGACGACATAGTCTACCACGACAACTATTCAACGCACGGAGTCTATGCACTGAGTCTCTGCAATATTTATATTTGACATTTGAAGCATCATCCGTATAGTCCACGTCAATTAACAACCTTTTCTAAGAAAAAATGTGTTTTCCACTGTTATAAATTTGATAACGAAAGCATTGTTGACTTGGGTATGGCCGTGCTCCGCATTGCATTTGACTGCAACCTTTGAGGCGACGCACACAGGCTGCGCAGATATGTATAAAGACGGCACACGTGGAGAGAAAATGAGAAGCGACAGAAGTATAAGAAAACCAACATTAATGTTAAATATATTGTACCCTCAACAGTATGACCGTACACTGCCAGCTGTACTGGACAGTTGTACTTTCTATTTTTGTCTTGCTTGAGCATATATAGCTCAACCATCTTACATTGTAACCAAGTTCTAAGTTATGTACTTCTTCATACATTCTCAATATACTGTTCTATTCTCTTCTCTCTGTATTCTCTCTTTACCTCACAATTTATCATGGTATCAGAGCTACAGGTGTAAGCCTCTTCACACAGTCCGGAGAGCAACTCGATCTTCACAGCGCAGAGCCTCACAGATCTTGAGAGCACGTGACACAACCTTTTTCACAAGGCTTGGAGAGCTGTTCGTAATACTCTTTAAAGATCGTCGTAGGAAGCAGAGAACGTAGAAGAAGAAACCCTAAAGAAACCTGCATAATTTTTCAAGAATCGTCACAGATTGACGCAGAAGAACTGCAGAACAAAAGACAGTTTAAAGAACTTGAAGATTTCGCTTAAATTTGTTAAAGATTCATGCAGAAGGAAGAGCACTTAAATATTCTTGGAAATTCACTCAAATCTGTCAAAGATTGTAGCAGATAACGAAGAAGTCGTGAGATTCTTTCAAATCTTTGAAAGATTCACGAATCTTTCTTCCACAGGTGAAAAGAACAGCCACTGAGGCCGCAAGATTCGTCCTACGAACGAATCCAGAGCGGGAAACCAGTCCAGAAGGGACGAGGAGAGCACGGAACAGGCGAAATCATTTCAGCCGTCAGATCTTGCGCAGAGGCCCGACAGTTGTTGGATCAGTGAGAACGTGCACGAGGTTTAATCCTCTAGAGCGTACAGGAGGATTTTTCACTTGAGAAATCCCGACGTCATCTTGACCGTTCATCAAGAGACACATGGCGAGATCCTATTCCATCGCAAAATTGGGAATCAGGAGTTGGACGAGCAAAGGAAACTGCTCTCCAAAAACTTCGATACACGAAATCATGAAATCCCAAGAAGACTTGTAAGCCATCCATCTAAGAGGACAGGTGGCAGCGGATCAACGCACCATCGGCATTTCGGAATTCGAGGTTTCAAGTTGTCAAAGAAACTTGACATCGCAACTCGCGAAATCGCGATACGCAAAATCCCGATCAGATCTCAGCCGTCCATATCCTGGACACGTGGAGGACATCGAATGCGCCGTTAGCGTATCGTCATTCAGAGTTTCAAGTTGACAGAAATTCGGAGCATCGCAAGTCACGATATCCCGAGGAGGAATCAGGACCGTCGATCACTCCCGGATGCGTGGCGTAAATCCGGGGACTCGGGAAAAGTTCTGACAAGGAAAGGGCCATCGGCATATCGGGATTCGGCGTTTCGCGATTCTTGAGGACAAGAAACTCAAGCACTTCAAAACTCTGAATTCCGAAATCCCGACAGGAGGAACCCTTCATTTGCGGGGCCCAGCTGACGTCATCACATCATACGAGTCAATCGGCGCATCGACGTTTCGCGAAACCTGGTGACAAGACGTCTGGGTCATATCCACTCACGAAATCTCGAGGAGAGATCACGACCATCCATCTGTTGAGGATGTGTGTCGCAGATCGAAGCAATCGGGAAAAGTCCCGATAGGACAGCGCCATCGGAAAATCGGAGATCGGGGAATCGAGGAGTCAGAAAACCTCGACAACAGAAATCGTGAAATCCTGATTCACGATATCCCGATAAGATCTGGACCGTCAGATCACACAAGATCTAGACCATTGAATTGTCCAAAGTCATCTTTCGCGTTTCGGCATTTTGAAAGACAAAAGAACGGGAAAAGCCCGTAGCGCCTTAACATTAAAGCGCGTGGTCACTTTGCAAGGATATCAAGGGCCAATTCAAGCCCGATAAGCTCCCATAGGCCATCGGAAAATCAACGTTTCTGAGATCGGAGGTAAATACAAATTTTTCCCTCTATTTCTACTGCAATTTTTTTTTGAAATGGCATCATCTAGCAACCTAGGACCAACTCAGGGTCCGATACTTCTAGGAAAGAACTATGAGTTCTGGTCTCTTCGAATGAGGTCGTTCTTGCAAGCACAAGAGTGCTGGGAACCAGTGGATCTTGGTTATCTGGAACCAGATCCAGCCGCCCTCACTGCCATGACAAATGCACAGAGAATTGCTCAGGCAACTCTGAGGACCAAAGAAAACAAAGCGAAATTCTGGATACAGAATTCTGTGGATGATTCGATTTTCTCGAAAATCACAGGCGCTGGTACTTTTAAACAGGCCCGGGACATCCTCAAATCTTCCTACCAAGGAAATGACAGGGTCAAAACAGTTAAATTGCAGACCTTGTGGACACAATTCGAGACTCTCAGGATGACAGAGTCCGAAACTGTAGATCAGTTCATGACCAGAGTCATGGGAATCGTGAACCAGATCAGACTCATTGGTGAAACCATCACTGATCAATGAATTGTTGAAAAGATTCTCAGAAGTCTACCCAAGAAATTTGAAATGGTTGTCACAGCCATCCTTGAATCCAAGGATCTGTCAAGATTTTCAACAGATGAACTAATTGGTTCTCTGGTGACACATGAGACAAGACTACATCTCACAGATGAGTCAATCTCCACTGCCTTCCAAAATCAGTTCTCATTCAGAAGAGGGAAAGGCAGAGGAAGAAGTAGAGGAAGAGGGAACAATCAAGGTAACCCTCATACCAGTGGAGGAAATAGACAACAATATCCAAATCACAATTTCCCAGGTCACAGAAATCAACAACAAAATCAACATCAGAATTTCCAGCCTCAAAGAGGCAGAGGGAGAAGATCAAATGACAAAACTAGCATTCAATGCTTTTATTGTAAAAAGTATGGGCACTATGAATCTGAATGCAGGAAGAAGCAGGCAGATCATCTCTCAGGCAGAGCACATGTGTCAAATCACACGGGAGAAAACTCAGGAGGTATGTTTCTCTCATGCCACAAAACTGAACAACAACCTAAAGATCTCTGGTTGCTGGACAGTGGATGCAACAATCACATGACATGTAACAAAGAATTACTTTCATGCCTTGAATCATCAATATCATCTGATATTACACTTGGAAATGATCATTTAGTCAAAGTTCAAGGAAAAGGAACTGTTCCTATTCTTACTAAACAGAATGTAAACAAAGACATATGTAATGTCTATCATGTTCCAGACTTGAAACATAACTTGTTAAGTGTAGGACAACTCATTGAAAAAGGATACAAGGTACTTTTTGAGGGAGCATCTTGCAAAATCTATGACAGAAAACCCAACAGAAAATTGATTTCTGAAATCTGTATGACTCCAAATAGGATGTTTCCCCTAACCCTCAGAACTGCAAATCTGAGTCAACCTTATGCACAGAGTGCATCAACCCTGAATGAAACAATGGTTTGGCATACAAGATTTGGACATCTACCATTTCATAGTCTAAGTCTTCTTCAAAAAAACTCCATGGTCAAAGGTCTACCTATTTTTAAAGAGAAAATTCCCCCATGTGAGTCTTGCATACTTGGAAAACACAAGAGAACTAGTTTTCCACAGTCTTCCTATCAAGCCAAACAACATCTTGAACTAGTTCACACTGACCTATGTGGACCAATGCAAATAGAGTCAATAGGTGGTAGTTTTTACTTTCTAACGTTTATTGATGATTTCAGTAGGAAAATTTGGATCTATTTTCTCAGACACAAGTCTGAAACATTTACAAAATTCAAAGACTTCAAGGCAGAAGCTGAAAAACAGAGTGAAAAATTTCTCAAAGTACTCAGGTCAGATGGAGGAGGAGAATACAACTCCAGAGAATTTGCAAATTTCTGCAAATCTCAAGGCATCATCATGCAAGCAACAACAAGGTATACTCCACAGCAGAATGGAGTGGCTGAAAGAAAAAATCAGACCATCATGAATATGGCAAGAACACTTCTTAAAGAAAAACACTTGTCAAATACTTTTTGGGCTGAAGCAGTAGCATGCTCAGTTTATCTTTTGAACAGATCACCAACTACCAGTCTACAGATGAAAGTTCCCCAAGAAGCATGGAGTGGGACAAAGCTCAATGTAGCTCATCTAAGGACATTTGGATGCATAGCATATGCACACATACCTTCCGAATTAAGGAAGAAGCTTGATGACAGAAGTGAAAAATATATTTTCACTGGCTATAGTGAAATTGCTAAAGCGTACAGGCTTTATAATCCCATCACCAAGAAATTAATTCTCAGCAGATATGTACAATTTCTAGAAAATACATGCTGGAGTGATTCTGAAAATCAGCAAGTGGACAGTCAAAATCCATTGCTGCCATGTTCTGAAAACACACCAAATTCAGAACAGCAAGTACCTCAAACTTCTCTTCCAAGACTACAGGTACAAGGACAACCAGATAACTCATAGGATAGCTCAACTTCTAGCAGAGAATCATTCTCTGAACCACAGAACCAAAGAACTCGAAGTTTGAGAGAAATCCATCAACAATTGGATGACTTTGAGCAACACAATCTTTTTTCTTTAATGTCATGTCAACCTACATCCTTTAAGGAAGCAGCTAAGGAGCCACATTGGGTTCAAGCCATGAACCAAGAAATTGACTCCATTGAGAAGAACAAGACATGGGATCT
>ML779107.1:407829-470633 GCA_009831015.1 Picea engelmannii | reverse complement strand
GTTAGTCAATAATGGTGACATTGCACTACAATTTTGTGGTTCTAGAGATCAGCTTGCTGATATTTTCACCAAGCCACTAGGAAAGTCAGTTTTTGACTTCCAGAGACAACACTTAGGCATAGTCAGTGCTGTTGATTGTAACTATTGAGTCTAAGAGGGAGTGTTAAATATATTGTACCCTCAACAATATGACCGTACACTGCCAGTTGTACTGGACAATTGTACTTTCTATTTTTGTCTTGCTTGAGCATATATAGCTCAACCATCTTACATTGTAACCAAGTTCTAAGTTTTGTACTTCTTCATACATTCTCAATATACTGTTCTATTCTCTTCTCTCTGTATTCTCTCTTTGCCTCACAATTTATCAATTAATGGCTCAGGTAGTATATGCACTGGTTTTGCATAGGATATTAAAACTTCTATATGAAGCATTAATTATGATGTGTTTTATATTAAAACTTTATTATTATTATTATTTTTTAATTTCAATTTTTTTAAATATTTATATAGGATATTCTTTTATCATATTTCATCATTTTGAGTTTAAAAATATTGAAGAATATATTTTATTTTAATTATAAAAATTATAATGGAAAATATTATAATGAAAAGAAAAATGTTTTCAAATAAAATAATAATAATTACTAAAAGATTAAAGAGATAAATCATTTAAGGTCACTAAGTGACACCAAATTAGTGTATGAAACCCTCTTCTTTGTGAGACAAGGGACTGCCTTGATTTGATTGTTAAAATCTACAGAGGCAAAGAAAATAGAGAAATTTCACCAATAAATACTATAGATTTGCTAGATCATATAAATATCCACAATAAATTTTATATTGCATAATACATCAAACTTACAACATTAAATATCAATAGAATACTTTAATGATTGAGAATATATCTTCTTCTAGATCCCACTTCTCACTCTGCAACCATATATATATATAGTTTTCATGGCACAAAACCATGAGTTGCCCATTAGTTGCCAAAACCACTTAAGTGGAAAAGTGATTGGCACATTTTCCAAGATTCTCTCATTTGGAAATCAACGTTATTTACTGAATATTCCAAAGGAATCCTTGCAAGGTGGCTTTATTTATGTTGACTATTTTTTTCAATGCATCTATAGCATTTTCCTCTATCTTGTATTTCCTAGCTATGCCTTTATCTACCATTTCTCCATGTTTGCAGGGAAAGTCCCCTGCATTCCTGGGCTAACTGAAACAGATCGAAACTGTAAAAGACAAGCAAATTCCAACAACAAAGATTATATAACTAATTCAATGAAATTAAAAAACTTTCATAGGAGGGAGAAAGGTAAACATATTGGCAGTCCCACATTTGGTGTAGATCCAAATTCTAGAACCCTTTCTCTCCTTCCTGATAGCTTCCTTTGCAACCTGCAAAATCTCCAGCATACAAGTCTACGAAGAGAGGTAGTTATACTAATAACTAACTCATTACTTCGATTAAATACAAAATAAATTCAATAGAACTAGTGTTCTAAATAGCATATATCAAATAATTGCATATTAAACATTGAGAACACAACATTTCGAAGGAATGAGCATCTTATAAATATTCAACAATTTGGAAATTGCACTATATACTTGTACCGTTGTGGCACTTCCTTGTCGAAAGGACTCCGGGTCCCTCCACCCTAGTTTATGATATCACAAGGTCTTAACCTTTGATTCATCAATGCACTTAAGGAGGATTCAATGAGGCTCCTAGTCAAATAGAAAGGTACACAAAGAAAAATTCGAAACAATGGTTTCCAAGTCAAGAACCAATAGAAAATGGGAGGTTTATGGGCTTGCATACATGGAGGGGATAGCCAATCTATTGTTTTCTTTGATATGCACTTAATCATTCCCTTTCTCCTTGGACCAAATGCTTTATTTAAGCCATCTCTAGTTGGTTAGAGATAGTTGAGTACAGGTTACTAAATGAACTTAGGAAACTAATACAACCTGTAACTCAACTTTTAATTAGGAAAACATATTTTTTTTAAGCATTTATTAACATATATGTGGATTTCATTTGGGCAACCCATGTATATGCATATTGTGTAACCGTAAGGGGGTGTAAAAGTTCCCCAATTTTTTTTTTTGGAAGATCTCAAGGAGGTATGGGGAAGAGGTGCCTACAAGTAGGATATGGACTAGGCCAATAAGATCATCAATGTTTCAAAGGTTGCAATTGATGCTATAACATATGCCTGTTAATGTGTGAGTTTAGAAGAGAAATTGATGGTCAAAATAAATTATAAGTCTTAAAAGAGAAGTAAGCCATGGTGAATGTCACCAAAATCCAATCTAAGAACACCAACCAATGACATAAACAAATTAGAATACTTAATTCCTAAGGCGGGCATACCCATGCTCAGGTGTGATTACAAGCATGGACGCCAATCAAGTACACTACGAATCCATGAAGAATGTATATATAGAAAGCAATGATCATGGCCATGAAATAGATACATAGTGGATCCATGTCAAACAAAGATCATAGCCACAAAAGAGATACATAATGGATCTATGTCTCAGAATCAATGAAGGATATATGGAGGCAAGAGTTGGATGACTAATCCTTCACAAGTACCGATGTGATGAGTGGGATTATCCAAAAGAAACTTGGGAAGCAACATAAAAAAGGGGTGATGCTACTACATTCTCATGGTCTTCAAATCAATCGTTGTGGTACGAGTCTACACTATGAGAATAGATGTGTTGAAGTCAAACATAATGAGACACCGTTTGATTACTGGTCATTGATGTATATCGTTAACAAATGTGAGACAACCCACCAATAACGATAATGGGCGTCAAGGTACCTAGTACGATGATGGAATGTCATCTTCTGAGCACAAGGTCACCTATCAATAATGTAAATAGGGTCAGGGTGGGAATCTAGGTCAAACTCTCAGAGCAATGTGTCATAGTCGGTAAGAGCTTAACATGTCGACAGGAAGTCAATGGGGATCCTCCATACCAACATGAGTATAGGACAAAGATACTCTTAATTCTGAGCAGTACTTGACATGCAGGAAGGTCGACTTGCAAAGCCAAGAATTCTATGGAATGATTGACACATGATAAAACCTCCTTTGAACAAAAGAATGATACAATATGTGACTTAGGTAGCATGAAATGAAAATGAAGATTGACACATTGACATAAGGATGTGATGCAACAATAGATTCTCCATAGTGACTGGAAGAATAACTAGCTAGAGGAGTAAACACTTTGTGTAATTGGTTCAATTTCCTAAAGTCATACTAACCCAAATTGTTGAGACTAGACTAAATATTTTGTGCTTTGTTCATAGGTGACTCGACTGCTACCAATAATGATAAAGAAGACTCATTGCCACACTATTTTTTTTATTATTTTGTTTTTTGGTCTTTTTCATATTGGAAATCCTGAAAAAGAATAAAAGAATGCTAGAATACACGGAGGAAATGAGTGTCGCAGGAAATAAAACTAGTTCCAAGTGCAGGGAACATACCTATGCTCAATGGAAGGAAGCATGTGCAGGATATGGAAAATCAAGGGAATGTTTCCTCCTAAGGTATGGGTATAAAATTGCAAAGGAAAAAATTACACGAAAGTAACTGATGAGAATGCATAAGAAAATGGTTAAGCAACAACAAGTTGAAGATAGAATTAGGCTCAAAAGTGCGAGTAGTAAATATGCAATGCAGTTACAACCTGAACACAAAAGTATGTGAGCCCCATGGGAAAATATCCAGAATAATATCAAGAAGAATATGAGGTTTCAACACAATGCCATGGTAGGACTAACAATTATAGGAAAGTAACTGATGAGAATGCATAATAAAATGGTTAAGCAACAACAAGTTGAAGATGGAATTAGGATAAAAAGCGCGAGTAGTAAATATGCAATGCAGTTACAACCTGGACACAAAAGTATGTGAGCCCCATGGGAAAATATCCAGAATAATATTGAGAATAATATGAGGTTTCAATGCAATGTCGTGACAGGACTAATAGGACTCTCGAGCCTAAGAAATAATTCAACATGGGCACCAAAATGAAAGGAAAGGTGATATCTAGGATGTCCATGATGGTAGGATCTACCACAACAAAATGACACTTAAAATCAACTGGAAAGGTTTGTGTTTCCAGTAAATGGGGTTGAACCTAAGGAAAATGTATAATAGGTCATTGATAATGAAAAATTCAAGGTGGAATAGACCTACCCTATATGCTAGTGACGAAAACATTACCTGAAAAGAGTCGAGAAAAGGCGGACTAGAAGGCATGAAACCGTCATTTTTAATCATCTTCCCTGCAAAATCTAATTTCAAATGATCATCTTGTATAAAAATTCTAGTCCATTAGGTGTTTTAAATGACAAACATGGAAAAACTACATAAAAATGGGAAAAAATTCATTATACTATTGAAAAATGACACAAAAAACATTTCATTATGAGTTTTTTACCAATTTGGGTCATTTTTGGGGAAAAATTACCGAAAAAACCTTATGAAGTGTACTAATGCACTGCGTGGAATTGAAAAAAATCTAAAAGTGACCAAATTTCATGCCAATTTCAAATTTTAATCGAGTGAAAATGAAACAAGGTAACACAAAATTTATCTAGGCTCTTCTATCCCAAGGAGACATGATTCCATCGTAGAGAATAAATGAAAATTCATGGTATTTTCCAAAATTTTGAAATGTTTGGAATCTACCAGTGGATCTATCGAACTAACTATAGAGCATTGCAAATGACACAACTTTAGAAGTAGAGTGAGCATTGATGCTTGTATGAGAGTTTGGAAGCACACAATGAAGTTTGGTAATGAAAATCAACTTGGTAAATTTTTTTATTTTACCCTGCTGCAGTGTGTCAGAGAGGGATATGCACCAGGGCATCATGTATGCACGCACCAGGGTGATTTGTTCGATGCTATGTATTTTTTTGTATATAATGTATAACTATGTGCCTTACTAGTTTAGGATTAGAGATATAGTTTTATGTGTGCATCGGGGCATAAGGACATTATAGGAACACAGGTAAAAATACCTCCACAAAAATCTACAGTCCCTCGCCTCCGCTATAAACAAAGAAGGGATAATTTGTTTGGGGAGGTTTCGTAAAGACCTCCACTGCAAGGTGTTGTCCTTGTAGTGTCATGGTAAACAGGGATGATTTTAGTGGCTAAATTTTGCTCATGGGCTAATTTTCCATGGTTTTTCCAAAAACAAGATTCGCTATTTTAAAAATGATTTGCCCAAATTCTATAGGATAAAATTATTTTACCTTAAAAATCGCCAAAAATTTATAAAAACTATATAAAATACTTAGAAATTTGAATATTTTTAAAAAAATATCGCCAAACATTTATAGTTGACACATGAAGCATTAGTAATATTCACCAAGGTTTCTACATTTTAAAATAAATTTCCATCCTTAAAATCATCCTTGATGGTAAGGGTAGAATCAAAGGCCCACGCAGGTGAAGTGAATTGATCAAATTCCTCTATTAAAGGATAAATGAGATCAATGCCTTCTAAGGCCCTTTGAATGGCCTAATAGAAAATTTTCTCTACATGCAATGGCATACACATCCTTCCATGTTCATTTTCCTCTGTCGAGATAGAAGGCTCTAGTAAATTCAATTGATCTTCAAAACACGATGTTATGAAGAAATGTTCCACGTTCATGAATTTGGTAGTAGTTGATGAAACTACATACATAGGGATAGATTCAATGTAAGATATGGGTGATGGGATATTGAAAGTTGCCATAAGGGTAGGGTACATTTCTACACCCACATTTTAACATACACTTATAGAATTATCAATCAATGGGACATTAGGTTTTAGAGACATAGCCGAATCAGGTCTACATAAAGACAACTAATCAATAGTAATGATCTTCCCTTCAAGAGGGAAATAGATCAAGCATAAAACCATTGATACCATAAAAATAAATCTATATGCCCAACTACGACCCAAGAGGAGATTGTAATCTAAGGGGGCATCGACAACCTCAACCTCTATGGACATAACTTTTCCCCCTAGCTAAATGGGAAATGATGGAATCATTTTGTGAGGCCTAAAAGAATGCATGTCAAAGGATTTTAACATTGTTGGTGATGGGATGATCTCAGTGGAGCCAAGGGCTCACCAACATGAAAATGATATGATGCACATAGAATTTCCTTCATCCATCACTGTCCTAAAAATATTTGTTCTGCAAGACAAAACTTGTATCTAGAAAGCGACATAATGTAGAAGACACAACTTTAGGTTGTTAGGATAAAATGTTATCAACTAAAATTCATTGGAATCAAAGGCACTGATTTCCAATAGAAATTTATTACACTACAAAGTGAAGCACTAGAGTACCTCCAAGGAACACATGGCGCAAGGAGCTTGCAATAAATCTTCAAGAACGTTATAGTTTTGGGCATCCTTGGCATTAGGATAATGCATCAATTGTCTTAACATTCCTTTTGGGAGATGTGGAATTATATCAATTGTTGGTTTCTCAATATCTATATGGTTTATCATTTTGTATGTAGATGTCTCTTTTCCTTCAGCACCAATTTCAGGAGCATCATAATTATGAGCTCAAGTCTGGATGCCAACATCATGTTCACACGTGAAAAAATTAAACGAAATTCCCTCTTGTTGAGGGGCTCCCTGATTGCCCCCTTGTGGAGGTGAAGGGATTTTGTCACTCTAACCACCATCTACTGGCCTTGAGGAGAAAATGGGTTAGTCAACACAACGAGTTATTGATGGGTATCTCATTGTGCCAACAGTCATTGGACCTCCTCAAGTTTGGGGCATTGATGGGTTAGATGGTCTACCTTACAAAGATTGCAGGAAAACTTAACCTTCTTCTTTTATTTTTTCCCATACTAGCATTGTTATTATCCATGTTATTCTCTCTCCCCCCTTCTTATTCTTGTTATTGTTTTTTTCTCCAAGTTGTTGGTTACCCTTGGGTTAAATTTCTGAACTATATAGACATCATAGGATTGAACATGGGAAGAGGTATAAGTAGTACCTTGTGGAGCTATAGGTGAGTGTAAATACACATGGCTCATATGGCTCATCACCTAACTTGCCACAACATTCCATGGGACCAATCATACCATCGACATGTGGTCCAGGATTTCGTTTTGTGGGGTCGATTTCTAGTCTTGGTGCATTAGGTAGAATCTCATAGAGAACCTTGGATTGTGAATATACCAAATCCAGCTATTGAGATCTTAAAGATGGCGTAGGAAATGCAAAAAACACTTTCAAATGGGGACTAGAAAAAACTACAATTAACTAAGTAGAGGCTCTTTCTTTGTACCAAGGATTGAGGATCATTGACAATAGGCCATGCAAGAATCTATTTTTTATAGGGAACTTGACTTTAATCATTAAATTAATGACCAAATCCTTCCACTCGAGTAATGGTGCTCCAATTAGAACAATCTCTCAAATCAAAAGAGAAGTCTCCAGGTTTGAGAGTGTTGAAAATTATCTTGTCCTCAAGGTTCTCAATTGGCAAGCTGATACATTAGTCAATAAAGAAAATCAATTGGATTCTGGTAAACTTAGTTTAAAAAATGGAGAAGATTATTTCCCTATCCCCTAATTTGATGTCATTAAGACTTATGATAAACCATGGCATGTTGAACACTTGACACATAATTTCATTTGGGATGGACACATATTGAATCTGGTGGTCAAGACATATACATAGTGTGATCCTCTCACACATGAATTCTCCAATGCAAGTGAGATTTATTCAACCACTTCGTCTCATGATATTTCATGCAGGTGGGATTATGGCCTTGAAAAATGAAGAATTGATGTTTATTGTGGGTTTATGGCTTACAATTCTAGTGAAATTAGGTATGAATCGAGGTTCAACGTTTCTCTACGAATCATCCTTGTGGGATCCCATGTCTAGGGTTTGGTTGGCTCTTCGAGATTTTAACTCTAGTTTGAGTGGAATTGGATAATTTTTAATCAACCTCAAATTGGCAATGTGCTCCAAAACAACTCGGTTCCTCTAGATTTAGGGGAATTAGTGACTCTTCTGTGACTCTTCTGGAGACGATGGTTTGTGTAGTTTTTGTGGTCCTCATTTTTTCGTGGCCTCTATGACCTTTGTGCCCCCGCAATCTACTCTCTTCAAGTCTGTGGGGCTACTTTCAATTTGTCTCAGTGTTGGTGTTATTATCTAATTAGCTTTGGTGGCTTTAGTGGTTTCTGTGGCCCTCATTTAGTTGGTGATTGGTGTGGTTCTTGTGACTCTCTTCATGGTTGTGGCCTATATGTATTTTGTGGCCCCTTGGTCAGTGAAATACAATTCCATAGGGTTTCTCTCATTTCATGTCATTGCTATTAGCGCCATCCTTTGTTGAAGGTAAGTGGTCAAACCTCTATTATTGGCCTTCTTGGGGTGTTAGATAATGATTTCAGAAATTCTAGAGGCTAGTGATAAAAAAGGGTTGTCTTTTGGTTTATGTTGAGAGCTCTTAATGGATCATAGGCATGCATGATGGTTCCCTTTGTGTGAGGCCTCAACGGGAGTAGATGTTGCCCACCTCATACTTGAAGGTCATGTTTTTAAATAAATAAAATATAAGTAGGACCCCATGCTTTATACATTCAAAGGAGTAGATAGCTTGTGTTCCCCATTCTAGGTCCAATCGTGTTGATACTTTTATGACATTTCAATCCCTTTTTTTGAGCTAGAGTTATCAATTCATCCTGGAAAAAAAATATTTATTCTTTATAAATTATTTAAATATTTTCACTCTATTATATTATATTACTTTAGAAGTGTCCATTTCAATTTTAAATATGTTCCATAGCATAAATTATTTTTTTATGTATGTTCCATAGAATTTTTTTATTTTTTTCATAAATTATTTAAATATGTTCCATAGCAGACATTTATATTGTGAACAGAACTTGTTCTCTTTATCACAATTCATTTTCATACCTTCCTCTTTTAATATAGTTTTCAAAAGCCTGAATATTAAGATGTTTCCTCCTTATAATCCACATCAATTCACGCCCGCGAATTTCAACTTGTAAATTCCGTTACATTGATTTTTGGTGAAAAAATATTGTGTCAATGGCGATTGCCGTGTTCTGCCATTGCATTGACTGCAAACGCGTCTAACGCGGTGCGTTGATTCAATATATAGCAAAGTCTGTTATTTTGATGATGTGCATCTTTATGGCTTATCCTTTTCATATATCTTTGGATTTATCTTGAACAATTGTTTGTAATGAATTAATAATGGAGAATAATAATCAATATGTTTGATTTGAACTTATCAATTTTTTTTATAAATGAAGTGTGATTGGAAGTACACTCTCTTTTTATTAAATATCATGAGAAAATTGAGAGATATCTCTCCACATTTATTGATGATATTTTTAGTAGTGTGTTTTATGGAAGTGACCAAATGAGTAATCAATGATATGGAAGTGACCAAATGCCTCCAAATGATGGAGACAAACACTATTTTCATATGCTCATATGCAAACATTTCAACTGGTTGTTATCAATGATTGCATTGTGTCAAGGGTGATGTTATCCTCAATTATTGTATTGAGTTAATGGTGTTGTTGTCCTCAATTATTGCATTGAGTTGATGACACTTTTATATTGGTTGTGACAATTAGGTTTAATATTTGCCCATATGGATGTATTCCTTCCATTTGATAAGTGGATCATTTATTCAGTGTAGATTTGTTTAATTAATTATCCACTCCATCCCAATCAAAATGTGAAGTCTAATTAGTATGGAATTCAGATATTCAACATGTCAAAAATAAATATAAAGCATAACAATTCAATTATTCACCATAATGTCACAACAATTAGTTGTACCATTCCATTTGAAATTGGGAAATTAACAAACACATAACATACCAAAAATAAACATTTTTCACCTCCTCACATATTGACATGGGCAAGAGGGCACAACAATGTTGTAAGGAATAAGATGATGAAAAATGGAAGATATATGTTATACAATTTTCTAAAAATTTACCTTATTGAACATTAACACCATGTTGAGCACCCAACACACCCTAAAAAGGTCTATGTCAATTTTTTACCTGCTGGGTACCACTTGATCTTTCGCACTGTCTGATTACACTTCAGTATGAAACTGTTGCCTGTGCTTATCACTTATGTTTTCATGTTGAGTCGTTTAAAGTCTGCTTGAACATGTGAAAATCATCTCAACTTTAAAAGGGACTAACATTTACTTAAGGAATCGACAATCTAAAGTTTTCCCCAAAGTGCTTAGGAAATTCAGCATAGGGAAAGATTAAAAGTGGCGAAAATCGATTGAGAAAACCAAAACAGTCGAGCGCTGAATTTCACTGGCGTCGGTAGAAGGAGGTCTCTCGTCTCCACGAATAAGCTTCACTAAAGATATCGTTGAAGACCGATCCATTCGGCATTGGCAGAAAAACAAGAAGAGTAAGCATCGCGCAAGTAAAAGAGTGGTATCACTGATCACCGACTCCCGAAATGTTTTTGATGTCAGAGATTTATGAAGGTGATAACCCGCAAAGAAACAATACGCTTGAACTATCCCTGATCACCGATCCCTGATACCTTTTGGCACCGGAGATTGTCTGAGGAGGACACCAACGAAAAAAATACACAAGGATATCACTGATCCCTGATCTGTCCACCAGAGAGACATGACGTGATGAGACGTTTTAGCCCTAGGATATGTTAGGTATGACACATTTAAAATGTTAGTTAATTCATGGATCGTGCATTAGTTGTTAATTTGTGCGCAAATCAAAAGGGACCGTTTAAGCCTGCCGATACAATACATCTCCCTCGGCACCTCCGCCACCAACCAAGTTAGAATTTATTTGCAGAGATCCGACGGTAGTTTGTTTTGAATTGCATTCATTACTCGTATTAACTGATTGATAGGACTGATAGGATCTCTCCCGTTATATTCTTTTGAGTCATTTTGTATGAACCTATTTTGTGCGACAAGGAGTTCAGAGCACATAGAGGAGCAATACTAGAAATCCAGAGAAGGCTTCCAAGGTTCAGTGAGTATTAAACAATAATTTTAGCAAGCATTACTAGTATGTATTGGCTTATGGTGTTTTACACTTCCTTTCATATGTTTCCACCCAATGCTACTCTATACGCATGTTTAAAGGACCGTTTTCAGTTGCAGGAACGATGCCTCCAAAGAAACCCACCACCAGGAAATCCCCAAGAGCGCCAAAGCTGCAACAACCAGAGGCGGGAGAAGGTTCCTCCCCAGCAATTGCGAGGCAATTGGAATTCGCTCCAAAACCGATGCCCGTAATTAAGACAACCACCAAGAAGGCCTTCGTCTAGCCCCGGGCCTTTGGAGACACAGAGGTGAACATTGGGGCCAAAAACATATTCCCTCGATGTGAAGGATTGTTTAAGAAAATCAAGAAGGAAGAACCCATCGAGTATACCCCGCACAACGATCCTGATACAAGAAGACTCGACGATGAAGTTCTCCCGAATGTCCACAAGGCCTATTTTCACATCGTGGCAAGAAGGAATCCGGTATTTCCCTGCATCGAACTCTTAAAATGGCTTATTGATCACACCGATGCACAGAGGTGTTTAATTAACGACGACAATGGAGGATGCATCAGGGTTTTCCTCCCAGTAGAAGTTCAGAGTTACTACAAACTTAGGGAACCGGAGGAACGGTTAAGCACTGAATTTTTTTTGAGTCTCTATCAGAAGCACGACACCAGTAAGATTATGGCATCTTGGTGGAGAGAAGATAAAAATTTCACCAACCGGATCTCCAGCTGGTACCCAATGGCTAACCTGAGGGAGTCGTATATATACCTGATGGCTCTCCTCTGCAGATTGCATGGGGAGAAATATTGCTCCTGGTTTTCAGAGGCTTGGATGCCCCTAGCTTATACGGTAGCCATTTCAGGAACGAGCGTCAATTGGGATGCTATCATCTCCAAATAGCAGAGTCATCTCACGACAAGCCCAGACGCCAAAAGAGGGAGAAACCCTTTCCTTCTACATAGCCTCATATCTGTTGGACGTCATCTGTGCCAGGAACATTTTTTCTGTAATGAACTTAAATTGGCACTCCTCTGAGCTCCCTATCCATGTATACTTCAACATCTTATGGGAAAACAGGTACAAGAAATCCTTTTCTCTGATCTATGACCAGTTTATTGCACGCATTTATTCCCTGCTATTCAAGAAAGAGTGTATGAGGCTGTTGGATGAAGCAAAAAAGGTTGTATCGAAAGTAGGTCACTGGTATCTAGATGAGCGCGAGACCTACATTAGGGTTTTAGGTGCCATGGGGGCACCCCATTTGTTACCCATATATGTCCTCGATCGACTAGTATTAGGGGAAATTTGTTATCAGACCATTTTGCAAGGCTATAACGCCACTTTAGTAAAAGACAAGAAGCGGACCTTCATACCTTATGGGTTTCATATTGGTTTCTACATGGTCAAGGACACCGCATAGGCTAAGCAAGAAGGGATAAGTCAATTGGAATTCTGATTCCAGACTAGTCGTTTTCGCAAGCACGATCCCAAGGGTCTGGTCCTAAAACATGCATCGCAGGTATCATCATGTTGGCCTTATGCCCATGACCGGTTTGAAGATGAAATTTTCACCGAAAATGCCCAAGACTGGAATGAGGTGGCGGCAAGAATGGATGATCCTAAAACAACTAGATTTAATCCATGAGTTGAGAGGAGAAAGCGACGTTCTTGGAGAAAACGACTCAATAAATTCTCAGGACCTAAGAAGGAAGGGTAGCATATGAACTAGGCGAAGTGGTGGGCGATCCCCAAGAAGCCATCGAAGCGACAAAATTTTATCAGGAATCCCTGGTACAAATAAGGGATTCCCCTGATTTTCAAGTTGTACAAGGGATGGGGGGACTTATGTGGCAGTAGGCTTAGCTACTAATGAAGCAGATGCAGGATAATATGGACCTCATCATAAAACCTAGGGTTCCAACTGATATCCCAGAAGGAATCCCGATGGGGCCAAGCGACCCCGATTTTACAAACCTTGGAAACACCAACGGGTCAGACGACCCTAAATCTACAACATCATCGGTCAATTCACCGGTAGGCGGGACAACTCAACCAGAGACAGGTTGGGTGTCAGTAGAAACATCCGTTCCTAATCCTTTGAGCAAGCTTATAACTATATATAGTGATGATGAAATCTCGGAGTCATCTCACGACAACCCTATGCACATCCAAGAGGAAAAAGGACCTAAGAAGACTTCTTCTCCTAAGCCTGAAGTGCCAACAAAGGAGGTCCCGCAAAATGAAACATAATTTGAAAGTGGCCTCGAAGAAAAGGAACCCGACACATCGGAGACTGGAGAAGATCTGAAGGACAAGCCCGAATTGGATGAGCCACAGAAAGAATCCCCGCGAAAGGAAATCAACAGTTCTGCGGCCAACGAGAAAGTAAGTAAAAATTATGTGCCCGACGTCACTATTCCGCTCAATACTCAAACCCCTGACAAGCGACAGGTAGAGGCCAGCTCTTAGAGGCACAACAAGGAAGTTCAAGAGCCCGATATTGAACAAGTATACACCACCGGTAGCCTGGGAAACATACTCACATGGGGCGATCGGTAGATACCCGAGCCGGTATATGAGGTAGCAGATATCTATGCGATCTCCTATGATCGAAAGAGAAAGGCCATAATTCAAAGGACTGCAAAGAAAAGAAAGATCATGTTGGATCACTCTGTCTTCATTACTACAAAGGAGAACTTGATAAACACATTAGACGCTCAGACGAATGAACTTATCGGCGTGGGGAAGGCACTCTCAAAGGCCACCTTGGACAATGCCAAAAAGGATGAAAAGGAGCTAGTTGCCACCCCCAAGGAGCTAGAAAACTTGTGTCATCTGGTCGAATACTATAAAGGCAGCACGCATACCATTGTGTACTTGAAAGGTGAGTTCGAAGAAGTTTACAACGATTTCAAGAAAGAAAGACACCTTTTAACTGCGAAAATAACTAAGCTCCAGGAGGACACTCTCATGGCACTTGCGACATGCAAGGATATGGAACGATGGTATGAAAGGGTGCATCAAGCAGTAGAAAGACTCGAGTACATTGGTGCAGTCCAACGGGGTTGAGACAAATAAGATCATGGCATGTAGACGGTAGGCAAAAGCAGTCTTAATCGCATGAAGCAATCAACTGAGTACTAAGCTAATATGTCTCGAGACCCACACCGAGAAATCCAAGAGCAGTGGATCAAATGCAAGAAACAAATTCAGCAAAGTAATGAAGGATATTAGACTCCCCGATTTCAGCACCCCCGATAACTTCGTCGACCTAAGCGACGTAGTTGAGTCGCATGCCAAACAAGATTCGCTATGGACAGAAGAGCTTGCAAAGATGACCAACGCAAGGCCAGGGAAAGTGAAACGATTTGCAGAACATCCAATCAGAGCTCGAACCATGCTACAACAGTTAAACTCCAGTCTGGTGAAGTACCAAACGCATGTGATGGACATCAGAGGAATATATGTGGCTCCGATGGAACAACACCAATTTCCATGTGCCCAAACTTGTGAAGATCTGTTTATCAGTTGGTCTGAGTAAGAGAGAAATCACCCTTTTCAAGAGATATCTTAGGCTGACTGTTAAATAAACTGTTAGTATAGGATGCCACGTGGCAAATTTTGTTTTTCTTAAACTGCACTTAGCCGTTAATTTCAGTTAAACTTTACATTATAAATAAAGACATCGACCAATTAGTTAAAGGTCGATGGTTGTTGCAAGAACTCTTTTTTTTTGGTTTGTTAAGAATTATTTTGAAGCTAATATGAATTGAGAAGTCCTTCTGGACCAAAGACAAATTTATTTTCATCAAATGCATGTGTGAATGGATGCAGAGAAGAACTATTTCCTATCTCGTTTCATGAATAGATGTAACAAGTAAGAGTTGTCCAATTTATTGTCAAGTTATCTGGTGCAATGCTTTGCTGTTCTTTTCTTTAATGATGAAGATGATGAATCGTTGTGTGATTATGTGATGAATGATTATGGCAGATGAATTATTTTTCTTATCGTTATCCTATTGCATATGTTTTTTCTTTATGATAATTAGTAATCTCAGACAGTAATTGGATGCTCACATGGTTAACGTATTAGTACTAGGCCTGTGGTACAAAATTGTCATTTGCATGTTTGAGTAGCGGGTTATCCCAAGATCAGCCTCTTTCCCAATAGTTTGAACTTAATTATGTTTTGTTTCCAAGTTGGTTTATACCGTCTTACACCTCACATCGGTCCCGTCCAAGAGAAAATACAAAAAGAGATAGTCTAAACTGAAGGAAGAGCCTTCACAAGAAAACGTTAAAGCCCGTCGATTAATTGACCGGATCGCAAGATATGGAGAACCATTCCATTACAAACGTTGCAGAGTCTAATTAGGCCTTGGTGGCGGGTTTGGTTCCTACTGTTGAACTAGGGATTTGAGACCCATCAATAGAATTGGTGCTAGAAGGAGGGCCTGAGAATGAATGGTTGAATATGTATTTTATATAGCATTTCAAATAGCCTACAGATTCATAACAACCCACATGCATGGCTAGTCATTCCTAAGACAACCCACACACGCTGAATACTCTTGGAACGAGTAACTCACCCCAGCCCGAGGAAGAACCTTTTTACCCCGAAATACCTTATGCTCTTCCTCATGAGGAAGTAAATCAATTCAGAAGAATCACAAGAGCCTATGCCCAATAGATCGATGCGTTGTCCTTAGCCCCCATACTCCCTCAAAGAAAACAACAAAGAAAACCAGTGGTTAGTAGTCCCGATGAGGTTTTCGTACACTCGGTAGAAGACTTAATAGATTTCGCAATTACCGAAATCCAAGAACCTCTTGATTTGATACCCGAAACGCCAGCCGACGACGTCTTTGAACCGGACGATTTCTCGGAAGAGGAGGAGTTTAACTCAGAGTCTGAAGATATGGAAGGAAACAATGACCATAATGATGAAAGGGGGAACCCGCCTCTGAACAATCAACCCTAGTTAGCCAGAGATGCTTTGGCCCTCCTGAGACTAGTCCATAACCTTCCCCGACATCCAGGGAAGTTGTTGCCTAAGTTTGATACCGAAACCTCTGGATTGCCTGAAGATCATATCGATAAATTTATACTAGCAATCAGACTTATGAACGTCCAACACAGAGACATAGTTTGTAGGATTTTGCCCTACACATTTGAAAATTCATCTTCCATGTGGTATTTTAATCTGCCAGTAGGATCTATAACTAGCTGGACCAAGTTTCAAAAAGACTTTCTAGATAAATTTGTAGAGGAAACTACTACGGGAGCTTTGATGGTTGAGTTATTCGCTGCCACCATGAGTTTGAAAGAAAGAGTCAAATATTTAAATCAAAGATTCACGACCATATTAAACAAGTTTCAGCCCAAAGCGAAACCAACCCAGGAATTGCAAATCGAGGTTTACGCTAACGTGCTCCCGACTTATTATGTTTGTAAAAAGAGTCGCCAAGCGATCCCTAGCTGAAAATTTTGAAGAAGCCAAAACGATGGAATTCCATATGAAAGGGTGTAAGGAGGGTCAGGTCTCACTAGTTAAGAAAGAATCCCAGCCTCCCCCCAAGAGAGGACTCCTTTTGGCTAGACCGTTGGGGAAACAAACAAAGCAAACTCTGGAAAAAGCTAACAGAGACATAGAAGTCTGATATCTTTAATAATATGAATAGCATCATGTTACCTTTGCAGAGAAATGAAGAGAAGTCTGATATCTTTAATAATGGTTCACTTGGTATGTGCACTGCTTCTTTCTGTAAACATTGGCTGCCATGGGTACTCCAAAAATGGTAATATCTATCTCAAATCTCAGTTACATTACAAAAAAAATAACTTCTATTTATCCTTTTATTCATTTTCTATTCTCTCGAGAACTTGTGGTTGCAGGAAACGAGCTCCAAATGAGTATGAGCCAGGTGGATCCATGGCATTTTCAGGGCATAAATATAAGAGGATTATGACATATGATGAAGAGTTATTCGTACGAGGATATATCTATGAAAATAAGTAGGAGGAGACAACCACCTAGCCCTCCTATGCCACTAGGTAACCCGAGCCACAATAACCACCCTCCTTGTGTCCCTTCGCCTCTGCCACATGTGCACTAAATCCGTTCTCATGTTTGAAAGGAGAATTTATGATACGTCATAGGAATAAGAATTTTGGTTCATTGTTATACTAAGTCTTTCCACCTGGGTTCAATTCTTATATAATGAATATGTGGTAATGGCTTCTACTCTATATGTATTGGAAAGAAATAGTAAGACAACTGTTTTTCTCAGAAAAAAGAATAAGAATTGTGAGATAAAGTGTTATGTTCCCCACTCAAGTTTTATTTTTATTTTCATTTTATTTCCGTAAAGTTGCATGTTAAACTCTCATTACCATAGATAGCTTATAAAATTAAAAAAACTTATAAAACATTAATATATAATAATGAGATGTTGTTAACATTTCATTAAAAAATTACTAGTCTGCTATTTTGATGATGTCCATCTTTACGACTTATCCCTTTCATAGATAACTTAGTCCTAATTATTAATATATTTGGATTTATTTTGAAAAATTGTAATGAGTTATGAATGGAGAATACTAATCAATATGTTTGATTTGAACTTATCAATTGTTTTTTTAAATGAAGTATAATTGGAAGTGCACTCTCTTTTTATTAAATATCATGGGAAAATTGTCTCACGCTCATTATCATTATTGGTGGATTGTCTCAAATTTGTTAACGGTATACATCAATGACCGGTAATCAAATGGTGTCTCACTGATTTTGACTCCGACACATCTATTTGTATAGTGCAGACTCGTACCATGGCAGTTGGGTTGAAGAACTCATGAATGTAGTAACATCACCTCTTTTATGTTGTTTCTCGGGTTGTGATTGGATAGTACCACTCCACACATTGGTACTCATGAAGGATCAATTTCCCATCTATTACCCCAAAAATGCTTCATTGATTCTGATGCATAGATTCATTGTGTATTTGTTCATGGCTATGATATTTTTTTGACACAAATCCACCATTTATCTCTTCTATGGCCATGATCATTGCTATATATACATCTTACATGGATCCGCAATGTACTTGATTGGAAGCCATGCTTATCATCACATCTGAGAATGGATATTCCTACCTTGGGAATTGAGTCATTCTAACTTCTTTTTGTGTTGGTTGTTGTCCTTAGATTGGATTATGGTGCCTTCACCCCTGGCCAACTGCTCTTGAAGACTTATAATGTCTTTTGGCGATCAGTTTCTCTTATGAACTCACACATTAGAGGCCATCTGTTATAGTGTCAAATTCCACCTCTTAAGCATTGATGCTCTTTTTGTCCTTATCCCTATCCTCCTTACAAAAACATATTCCACATACCTCCTTGAGTCCTTCTAAAAAAAATATTTTGAAGGATGTGCATGCCCTCATAGCTATACAACTCGTGTACATGTGGGCTCTTTAAAGGACATACATGTACATGCTAATAAATGTTCAACAAAATATAATTATGCCAAATTAATGATGAGTTATAGGATTGATTAGTTGCCTAACTCCTTTTTCCCACACTCAATTATCTCTAACCAGCTAGAGAGCGCATAAAAAAAACATTTGCTTCATGGAGAAAGGTAATGACACTTTGGACATTCAAGCAAACACTTATCCGACTACCTTATTATTGTTCATCAATAATACAAAAAAATCATTCCTTCGAAGTGTATTGTGTTATTATTGTTCATATTTACAATGATTTTGTATACATTTAAGTAGAATAATAATTGCTTCGATCTTTTCTGTGATTTTTCATATAACTAGCAAGTAGTTATTATTATAACTACCTCTCTGTATAGATATACTTGTTCAAGGTTCTCTGTACAAGTTGAGTTACATGTTGATGTATGGTACATGTTGGCTCAAGTTATTGGTACAGGTTGTTACAGGTTGATTACAAGGTTGATTGGTATAGGTTTACATCAGTATGTCTCACAGTGATAGTGTGACAGTGGTTCCATCATTCTAATTCTACGTCATGGCGGTTGGACAGGGCAAGGAAAGGTGGTTGTAGCCACCTTCTAGTTGTAGCTAGAGAACATAGGGGGTTGTAGCCTCCTTCTAGTTGTAGCCAGAGAATTGGGGAGTTGGAGCTTCCCTTAAGTTGTAGCCTGAGAAACTAGGGGGTTGGAGCCTCCTTCCAGTTGTAGCTGGAAGAAAAGCAAGTTGGTGCTTCCAATGAATGTAATTCTTAAAGACATATAAGAAAAAAAATTCTGTGGTTTTCTCCCACTTTGGGTTTCCATGTAAAAACATCGGTGTATTGTGTATGTGTATGATTGCTCATTTTTTCATTGTTTATTTACTCTGCAACTATTGGATGATAATGCTACATTGATATAACACTTTCATTTTGTGGTTAAAAATTATTATTTCTCTATTACTGATTCACCCCCCCTCTCAATAATCCAACAATTGGTATCAGAGCCGGTTCCTTCAAGAAATAATTTAACCACTGAAAGGTATATCATGGAGAGAAACAACATGCATAAACATGGAATACCACAGTTTGATGGACAAAAGTATGCATTATAGAGAAGAAGGATGTAAACATATATACAGGCACAAAGATTTCAAATTTGGCAATCTATAGTAGATGGATACAAGGAACCAACAGTTCCGCCAACAAGTGAAAGAGCAATAAAACTCGGTCAAAATAATTCCAAAGCCACAAATTCACTTCTGAATGATCTTGGTGGATTGGTATACACCAAAGTTATGAATTATAAATCCCCTAAAGAGATTTGGGACAAACTTAAAAATATTTATGAAGGAGATTCAAAAGTCAAGCAACAAAGCTTCAAACTTACAGAGGTCAATTCGAACAACTAAAGATGAAGGAAGATGATAATATTGCAGCTTACTTCTTACGAGTCGATGAAACAGTAAATGCAATCATAGGATTGAGAAAAGAAATTAAAGAATCTGTAATTGTTCAAAAGGTACTGAGATCTCTTCCTATGAGATTTGATCCTAAGATATCAGCACTAGAAGAAAGAGTAGATCTAGACTCAATAAGCATGGACGAACTACATGGAATCTTCACAACATATGAAATGAGAACTGAAAAGGAAAATCCAAATATAAAAGAAGCATCTTTCAAAGCATCCAAAAGGTAAAAGCAAAAGGGAAAGAAAAAAGAAAAAGAACATAGCTGCAATAGTGACATCTCGGAAGATGATGAAGAAATGACCAATTTTTTCAAGAGATTGAAAAAGGGAACCAACGACAAATATAAAGGTAAGATTCCATTGATTTGTTTTAATTGTGATGGTATTGGTAATTTTTCTAACAAATTTCCTCATAATAAAAATAAGGGGAATGATGAAGATTACTCAAATAACAAACAAACATATAATGGTAAAGGAACCACAAAGAAATTTTTCAAGAAAAGATTATGCACCAAAGAAGACATCTCCTCATCAGATGAAGATGAATTCAATGACAGTGAGACAGAAAGAGTTCTATTCATGGTAGTAGAAGACTCGGATAAAGAAGACACCGAAGAAGAATATGAAGAGGAAGAATTTGACTACCGAGAAGAATTGTTGACTGCCATAGAAGTTATAAGAAGAGAAAAGAGGAAAAATAAGAAGCTACAAGCAAAACTAGACAAGAAGGAAGAAACTCAAGAACTAGAGCAAATCATCATGAAATTGAAGGTTCAAATAAAATAATATAAAAGAATTGAAGAATTAATCAAATAACAGTTAGAAGAAAGAGACAGGATCATTGGAAATTTGGAAGCAGAGATTGTCACATTGAGAAAGGATCTTCAAAAGAAAAATATGCAGAACAACTCAAAAGTTTTGGATGACATTATCAGTATTCAAAGGCCTAATCATGACAAGTTCGGACTTGGATAAAATCAGAAAGAAAATAGATCAATATCCAAAGCAACAAAACAAGAAACATATCGAAAAAGTTATGCAGAAACAATCAAAGGGGATAGGAAGACCTACAAGGATGATTACAGGGACACTCCTCCACCGAGAAGATTCATATTTCATAATCAATGACTGACAGAAACAAATAGGACTTAGGAAGAAGAAGGATTCATTATAGTAACTCCTTTCAGAAGATCTTCAACTCCTAGGTATCAAACTATCTTTTTGGGTTTATGTTATGCATGCAATAATTTTGGACATAAAGTTGTAAATTGCAGAGCTAATAGCAGGAACATAAAAAACTTCGAAATTCATACACAAAATGGTTATCCAAGAAGGCCTAGTGAAACACAGAGAAGAAGCTACAATAATTTTGAATCATTGAGCACTGAAGTGGAATGCTACAAGTGAAATAAATTTGGACACATGGCCAAAGATTGTATAATGACAGTCCCTCCTAGAGAACCACAATATAACAACAACAGTCACAGACAAGAGCCTCAAAAGAGAACATGGATAAGAAAGAAGAATTAGTATAGAAATGAAGAATGCACACTCTCTCTACAAGATAAGAAGAAGAAGCATGGTTGGTATGTTGACAGTTGTTGTTCAAAACACAAAGAACAAGTGAACAAAGACCAGGTCCTAGAGATCGCAAGATTGGAAATAAAACGAGATGAAGAAAATTCTACAGAGAAAAGAAAATATTTTAGATACAGAAAGATTTGTAAAATAACTTAAAGAAAAGAAGCACAGGTAAATAAGGAACAGGTTCAAGAGATTGTACTTTCAGGCACTGTAGTGAAAGATGAATCCATAGACAGAAAGAAAAAAGTCAGAGCTGAGAGAGATGATGAATCTACTAATGAAGATGATGATGAATACACTTAGTAGAATTTGAGTAGACAGAGTTAGTGCATTCAGTTAGTAGAAGTACAATATGATAGATTAATAGTTGTAGTAGTACTTCATGATAGTACAATGGCATATGAGTCAAAATTATGGACAGTTGTGTAGAAGAGTCTTGAAAATTATGGACAGATATGGACGTGAAATCGACTTTTCTGAATGGGGAATTTGAAGAAGAAGTTTACATTGAACAACTGGTTCCTAGAGCATGGTACTCTAGATTGGATAAATATCTACAAAAGAGGGGGTTCAGAAAAGGAAGTGTAGACAACAACCTCTACATCAAGGTAACTCAAGATGGTATTTTATTAATTGAAGTTTATAGTGATGATATTATTTTTGGAAGTATTGATGACAGGTTAAGCCAGAAATTTGCAAAGGATATGCATAATGAATTTAAAATGTCATTACTTGGAGAACTATCCTTCTTTCTGGGTCTTCAGATACGTCAAAGAAACCAATGAATTTTTATTTCTCAAACTAAGTATATCAGAGAAATGCTAAAGAGGTTCAGAATGGAAGATTACAAACCAATTACCACTCCTATGCAAACCAATTGCAAGTTGAGCAAAGATGATGATTCAAAGTCTATAGACTAGAGGAAATACAGGTCAATGATTGGTAGCTTACTATATGTGAAATCATCCAAACCAGATGTAATGCAAACAATTGGACAAGTGGCACAATTTCAAGCAGCACCAAAGGAATCACATGTATTAGCAGTGAAGAGGATTTTCAGATATCTCAAAGGAACAAAAGAGTTTGGATTATGGTATCCAAAAGGAAACAATCTATCACTTATTGCCTACATAGATGCAGATTGGGAAGTTTGCATTGATGACCAACGAAGCACCAGTGGAGCATCGTTCTACTTGGGTGAGTGTTTAGTATCTTGGATAAGCAAGAAACAATCATCAATATTTTTATCTACAACCGAAGCAGAGTATATTGTAGCAGCATGACGTTGTACACAGGTTCTATGGATGAAACAAACTTTGGCGGATATACAGGTTGAGTATGATGAGCCCATTTCAATCTATTGTGATAATGCAAGCACCATCAGTATCTCAAAGAACCCGATGATGCACTCCAAGATGAAGCCTTTTAGTATTTTTGTCAGAGACTCGAAGTAATTTCTATTCCAAAATGAATTCTTTTGAATGATTATCTTATATGTCTTATATTTACACGAGGAAGCACCATAAAGAGGGAAGTTTAGGTTGGGGGATCAGTTTCAGGAAGATTTCATTAAGGGGGAGTATCCCCGAGGACATTTTAGTTAGGGGGATCAGCCCCAGAAGGAAAGATACATTTTCCATTGATGACAAAGGGGG
Organism: Picea engelmannii; assembly: GCA_009831015.1. Classification (NCBI taxonomy): domain Eukaryota; kingdom Viridiplantae; phylum Streptophyta; class Pinopsida; order Pinales; family Pinaceae; genus Picea; species Picea engelmannii. The sequence goes on along the minus strand of ML779107.1, from coordinate 447,322 downwards.
AGAGATTTATCAGATGCAAAGGTAAATGCTTGGAGAAAGAGCACAGACATGGTTTCAGGGGGAGCGATGGTCACAGGGGGAGCATGAGTGATATGACTTTAGTATTTCATCATAGTGTTTCCATCAATTCAAAAGGGGGATATTGTTGATTATTTGGGTTGGTTTTCATTTATGTCAACCCTTGAAGAAAGTCCAGTAGCGAATTTCGGTAGCACAAAGGTTTGGGTAATAGACCCAAGTTTGTTTGATGTATAATGGTATGAGTTTTAATATATTTGAAGGTAATACTATTTTGGATGGATAGTACATTTCATTCCATTTCTGGTGTTATGTAGAATGTCACATAACTCCTCACGGTTAGAGAGTTATGGCCATGTGAAGTTGGAGAACCCTCATGAGTCATCTAGAAGCCCCAAAAGGTCAAAGTAGTCAAAGTGGTTGCAAAGAATAAATTATTTAAATAATAAAGTGAAGTGATGAGTATACTATAAGTCAAAGTGGATACAAAAGAAATTGTTTAAATAATAAAGTTAATTGAGAAATTACTAAGTGGACAAGTGGTTAGAAGTGGGTTAGCCCTAAAATAAGGAAAGTGGTTTAAGAGATTTTAGAAGGTAAATAATAAAGTGAAGTGATGAGTGTACTATAAGTCAAAGTGGATACAAAATAAATTATTTAAATAATAAATTTAATGGAGAAATTACTAAGTGGACAAGTGGTTAGAAGTGGGTTAACCCTAAAATAAGGAAAGTGGGTTAAGATGGTTAAAAGGTAACCCCTTGAAGAAGCTACATGAAAGTATAAATAAGAGGCTAGACCTTCTCATTTTAAATCACACTTGAGCATATTGAATATATACAAGTGACTGAGGTAACCAAAAGATATCTAAGCCGAATTTCAGAGGGAAGGTGAAGTAAAGAAGGCCGAAATTCAAGGGAGGATAAATTCTTTTGATGATTCTTTCTAAGGTATGTTATTTACAGGTCATCTCACAATTTTCACAATAAATTTTTTTGTAGAATGATTCAGACTGTGAAATTGGGAGTCAGTTGAGGAAACATATCCAAGTAGCTATGATAAAAATTGTAGCTTGTGGGTCGTTGTATTTTTAGAGGTACACTTCGTGGAAAATAGGGTTTGTGGCTAGTCCTAGAACTAGTCTAAAACAAGTGTTTCGGGTAAAAAAGACATAACTTATTCATAACAGATCCAAATTCAGTAAGACCAAATGTATTGGTTAGAGTACAGTCTATTTTATTCTTTGTACAATTTTTCAGATCCATACAACAAATATTTTGTGAGGGGAACTCTCTATAAGTTCGCTCACTAGAATAAGCCAAAATTCAACAAGGTATGTCATTTTTGATATAACTCATTTTCTAAGAGGTTCCAAGTAGTGAAACCTCGAGGAATTTCATAAAAGAGAATGAAGAACATTGTGTGCTATTTTCAGATCTTTATTCATTATAGATACATAGTTATAATTATTTCAAGTTAGGGTTGTTGACTAATCCAAAATTAGTCATGTGAGACTAAAGTAAAGTTTGATGAAAATGCTAGTTTCTTGTTGTTAAAGTTAAGGAAGGTTTGCAGGTATGCGATCATATACACCAGGTCTATTATAGACTTACAAATCAGATTTGGATGATGAAATTGATGAGGTCTTTTGGTTGAGGTACAAGTTGGTGCATGGTTGATGCACTTGTTTATGGTACACGTTGATTACAGGTTGTTTGGACAGGCTATTTGTACAGTTTTGGTGCATGGTTGATGCATTTGTTTATGGTACAGGTTGATGTATGGTACATGTTGGCACAGGTTATTAGTACAGGTTGTTACAAGTTGATTGCAAGTTGATTGGTATAGGCTTGCAACAATATATATCACAGTGATAGTGTGATAGTGGTTCCATAATTCTACTTCTACATCAGGGTGGTTTTACAGGGCAAGGACAGGTGGTTGTAGCCACCTTCCAGTTGTATTCGGAGAACATAGGGGGTTGTAGCCTCCTTCTGGTTGTAGCTAGAGAATTGGGGAGTTGGATATTCCCTCAGGTTGTATCCTGAGAAACTAGGGGGTTGGAGCCTCCTTCCAGTTGTAGCTGGAAAACAAAGGAAGTTGGTGCTTCCAATGAATGTAATTCTTAAATACATATAAGAAAAAACATTATGTGGTTTTCTCCCGCTTTGGGTTTCCACGTAAAAACATTGGTGTACTGTGTATGTGTATGATTGTTCATTTGTTCATTGTTTATTTACTCTCCAACTATTGGATGATAATGCTACAATGATATAACACTTGCATTTTATGGTTAAAAAGTATTATTGCTCTATTATTGATTCACCCCCCCTATCAGTAATCCAACAACGAGAGAATTTAATATTATCTCTCTAGATGCAACCACATATTCAACCAATACCTAAAGGTGTCCCCATGGCTCCATGAAATCCCTCATGGGAATTGAATCTTTCCCACTGGTGAAAAATGCTTCTCTTCTAACCAATGGATCCAACCCTTTAGGGGTTAAAAATTTGAAGGACATAGGGGTGTTATTTGATCCACTTATGCATGCACAAATAGTGATACCATTTAATATAATATCTCTAGGTGGAACTACACATTTGACCACTACCTCATGGTGACCCCATGGATATAGGAAAATACCTCATGGGAATTCAACCTTTCCCAATGGTTAAAATCTCCTCACTTTTAATAATTGGATCCAACCCCTTTGGGATTAAATTTGAAGGACACGAGAGTGGAATTTGTCCACTTATGTGTGCAGAGGTCATGATACCATTGAATATAATATTTTTTTTTGCAACCACTCATTTTACCACTACCTAAAGGTGTCCCCGTGGCTCTAGGAAATCCCTCACTAGAATTGAACCTTTCCCATTTGTGAAAAACCCCTTGCTCCTCACCAATGGGTACAACCCCTTTGGTTTGTTTCCAACAAATATGAATTACAATGAAGTTTTCCATTATTATGTGGATATTATAGGTGTGAAATAACACAAGGGAGGTGATGAATTACTAAATCAAGAAGCCAGTGAGAAATAATCACAACTATTGATTGATCCTCATATTCAACAAAGCACTAGACCAATACTCATATAATTCCTAAGGTTTCCACTGGAGAGAGTGATAGATAAATAAGGGACGAGATCATAAGGTTATATTCAATTAGGTGGGGGTTCAAAGTTACTAACTCCAAAGGATTATATCACACTCTTGGCTTAGGTAGAGACAAATAAAAAAAAGATGTTGGAACTGAAACAACAGAATAGGGATCTTGCAAATGTGAAGATGGAAACAAGGATTGTTGTAGTAGAATAATGAAAGTGGAAAATGCTTCAAAGAGAAAGGGAAAGACAAGGAAAAGATAAACAAAATAAAGTGGCAAGGCATGAAAAATAACAATGGAAGGAATTATAGAAACTTCAAAAGGAGTATTGGAGTAGGGAGGAGCTTAACATGACTACAAATGAGATTGAACAAAGGAGAATGTTGACCAATTAAATTGATCAAACTGTATAGAATACATGATTATACAAGGCATTATAAACATTTATATCCCCCAATATATTTCGATTGCAACACCTCCCCTCTCTCTTCCTACTAGTTCAGGGGCCAATACAATATCTTCTTTTCAAGCACCTTCCATTCTTATGGGGGTATTGAGCACAATTCAAAACCATAGTTTTTATATTCCTACTTGGATGCAAGTAGGGATGTGGCATAGATAAAATGAAAGAAACTCAACCTACTTGGATCAAGAAATGAAGAAAACTTAACATACTTGAACAATGAATATACTCATCCTCCTAAAGAATGAATATGTTTTCAATTTAACCTAACCACATGCAATGTGAATTTTTTTACAAAGGATTTTTTTTGATGTTCATCTATTTTTCCTCAAAAAAAACATAAAGTCTTGATTAGTATGTATTTAAGCCTAAGTTATAAGGGAATTTTCATAATGAATTCCTAGGTCTTATTTTTCTCTTCAATTTGAGAAATTTTATTTCAAGGTTACAAATCCCAGGGAAAACCAACAATTACTTCCCCTCATTTGATGGATGATACCTAGGATAGACCCTGGAATATTCACCACACAAAGCTAGTCAACAACAAGGCTCAAGGCCATTACAACAATATACTCATTATGAGTTCAACATGTCACTTACGAGAATTGAACCTAGGTGGGAAGGATCAAAATATTTACTCCCAACGACCTAAGTTAAACACAATTGACAAACTCTTAAATTTGAGGCATTATGTTTGCATAATGTCAATATAAATGAAATTCCAGTTGTGTTTCCATTACACAACTCCTAATTGCAACCCAAACAACATATACATACCAAACATCAACTAATCGAATTACATACTAAAGTAATTGCATACACGTTGGAATTGTTGGAATGGAAAATAACTCTATTTCTAATTTAATTACATACGTGCTAGAATGATTGTAATTACAAATAGCTATATTACTAATAGAAATAGTTGAAATTGTAAATAGTTATGCAACTAATGTTCTTTATCTTTGATCTAATGTTGATTCTAGGCTTTGTTTACACTCTTCCTATTTCAAGATTTTATTATCTTGATTTTGGCTCATAAAATATGAGGGAATGTATTATATAGTAAGGGGTTGTACTCTATATTGGTATAGAATATTTAATTGTCCCACAATCAATATCAAGTCTCCTTTTACAAATGGTTGTCCTTATGAATAATGTCTAGGATTGTGGTTCCTATGGTTACTACTAACTTTTACTTTTTATTCAATGTATCAAGTGAATCAAAAAGGTTTGCTTATGCTTCAACATAATTACTCAATCCTTAGTGATCCACTATTTTCATTAAATGAATAGAACACATGAGCTTGACACCTTGTGGATGGAATGGAATGACATGTGCATAAATTTCAAGCCATAAATAGCCACAACCTAAAACTTTATCTTTCCACTATGAATACCAAGATAATGATATTATAAAGTAGCCATCAAGATCAAAAAATTTCTCTCATACTTGGAAGTAATTTTGCAAAACCCTCGCTAGCCCCAATTCCCAATGAAATAAAAGGAAATGGAAAGATCAATAGGTCACTAAAGGAAACATTAAATCATCCTACATAGATTGAAGGAAGACAAAATTATATGCAAAACAAGAGCAAGAATAACATACAAAGGTAACCAAACCCACAATAATTACAAGTATGCAATAAAACCCATAACTATTACCCATATCATAAGTCAATTTTCTTCAATTACAAACAACTACCCATATTAGAGGATGGTTTTCTTCAACATACAAGTTGCTTTTGGTCATAAGCCTTTTTTTTTTCTCAATTACCTTAGCAATTGTTATTATTATTAAGGAAAGGGAACTAAAAAAGAAAACACTTTAAGGAAATGGAAGTTGACTACATTCCATAGGATGGATTTTTACCTACGAAGTCAACATTAAGAAATCTTACAGAATTTGAAGGAAAGCATCATATGTAAAGGAGGAGCATGGATAATATGAAAAGGAAAGAAAATGTGTAACAATTACCAACATGCAATCAAATCCACAATAATTACACATTTCAGAGGTCAATTTTCTTCAATAAAGTTTACCAACAATTACTTGTATCATAGGTCAATTTTCTTTGAATTTCGAGTTTGTTTTGGTCATAGGGATTTTTATCTGATCCATGGAATTTACAATTTTTTTCCATTATTAAGGCAAGGGAAATGAAAAAGAAAACACTTCAAGGACAAGGAAGTTGATTGCATTCTAGAGGCTACATGTTTTCTCTGAAGACAACATTAAGGCATCCTATAGATCTTGGAGGGAGGCAACATTATATGAAAATGAGTAGCAAAAATAGTATCCAAAGGTAAGTAAACCAACATCAATTACTACCATGTAAGAAAACCAACAAAAGTTAACAATTACCCATATTAGAGGTTTATTTTCAATAAAACACACAACAATAACCATTAATTACCTATATTAGAAGTGAATTTTCAAGCAAACCCACATCAATTACCAATAATTACAAACAATTACTAGAAAACGAATTTCCATGAAGAATGTAATGCGTTGAAAAATATATTTTATGTTCATAGGACGGTAGGATTGAAATCCTACCACATAACTATGCTTCCTTCACCCCAATGTATCCCAATTCATATTCTCTTCATATATTCACAACCAAACCCTCCATAGTTTCCCTCCTATAACAGCATAATCAAATTTGGGTTAGAATTTCTCATACAAAGAAAAAAAAATCAATCAACGAGACTAGCAATTTACCTCTTCTTTTTCACACTAGAATGAGTTGAAAAGGACAAAAATGAGTCACAGAGATTAAAACAACATGTTCCCCTCTCCTTTTTCCACTTGAAAACTTGAATGGAAGGCAAATGGAGAGGCATATCCCACCCACCACAAGACTGCACAAGGATGAGGGTGATACATTTTATTGAATGCATTGAAGGAATGACTAGAAACCAAGCACGGGTAATGCTAGATTGTGAGACAATTAACCACACATTATATCACATTGAACTAAAAAATCACCCAAACATGTAAAGGAAAGTTCCCTCCATTTCAAGGTGTAGAGACCACTCCACTATTAGGCATGGAATTAATTACACAGGAGAGGGAGATGCCTAATCAAATGTATTGGATGGGAAGGATAAATGATGCAATAAAGTGTGAATTCAATATCACAACCACCCTAATGCAACCTTATTTCCATGTAGATGTTGCAATGTGCCATGTTAGCTCACCCATGAGGGAAATTGGACTCTGTAAAAGAAGATACACCACTAGTGGTGTCCCTCCCATAGTCATCTCTAGTGGAAGCAACTTCTTTGTAAGATATATATAGTGGATTTTTAGAATCACGTTTCACACAAATGCTGAAATTTTATGTTCAATTTGAATGCTCTTACCTATTTTGAACTTTTTTTTATGGTAAAATTGTAAATGCATGAATTTTAACAGTTAAAAAACTACCATATCGAAATACCTTAGGAATAAAAAATGACAAAGAACTCACCTCAAATTGATTTGGAGGCCTATCGTTCCACTCAGAGACCAAACTTATTCCATGTTACCTATTTTTATAGTCAAGACGACATAGTCTACCATGACACGTATTCAATGCACCGAGTCTCTACACTAGAAAACAAATATTTATATTTGACATTCGAAGCGTCATCTGTATAATCCACGTTAATTAACAACCTTTTATAAGAAAAAATATATGCTTTCCATTGTTATAAATTTGATAACGAAAGCATTGTTGACATGGGTAGGGTCATGCTTTGCATTGAATTTGACTACAACCTCTTAGGCAGCGAATACAGGTCTTCATAATTATCAACATGGTAGTATTTTTCCTTGATCGCATCCACAAAACATCCCAAGTGGGCTCGCACCATATATTCCATATTCCTCTGTGGAAATTTGTTCTCAGTAAGTTTCCCACCAATGTTTGACATGGGGTAGAGCCTTGAGGAGTGCAAAGGTGATCTTTTCCCTGTCGGAAAAATTGTGAACAGAGAAATAACCTTCTAGCAGATTTAACCATTTTTTAAGGCATCCGCATCTATCTGACCTTCAAATACGGGAATATCAAAATTAACTTGTACCTTGAAGGGAGAAGTTCCTCCAAAGTGGTCGCTTGATGAAGATGTGTCTGTTGCTATCGGAAGGCATTGAAGGACATGGGAAAAATTCTCCAAAATTTTTCCCCTTTGTCGTGCAAGAGCTTGCTCAAGAAACACGTTAATAGAATATTTTGCTCCACCATTTTTTTTTCGTCCACCGTGGAGGGTTTATTGGGCATGCGCGAGCGATTTTCCTCAAGAGAGACAAGCTGCAAGCCCAACTTTCTATACTCGGACCTCGTCGGGGACATGCACTGAAAAATGATCAAGAGCAGCCTACTCTAATACCACTGATCTGAATTATTTTCAAAACGAAATGAAAGTAGAGATATTACAATGAAATACACATAAATATTGCCAAAAACAGAGAAATACAACAATACAAGATTTCTGTTAATGAAAGAAATGTACAAAGACTGTAAAAATACAGAGTGCAAGACTCGCTAGAATGGTGGCAACTTTATCTCTAAGAAGAGATGTGACGGCTATGCTCATTCGCAAGAAGATGATTACAATGAGTCTCTAAAGGAATTTTTATGATAAACATGAATGCCAAAACACTAGACATCCAAAAACCTAACCCTAGGAGATGAAGCGCTAAACATCATGTGGGCCACATTGGGTTAAGTTAGTACATTAACTTCCCGTGGTTGTAACTTTTGCATACGATCTCTGTTTTAGGCGCTTGATAGCCCGTTGGAAATTTATTTTCAAGAACTACGCATTATTCCATCAAACTCTAATTCCATCTACAGTTTGACTGTGTCAATCCAAGAAAACACTATTTAGAGCCCCAAAAGGGCCCTAGAAGTACATAAAGATGTACTAACATGAAAACTTCCAAAATAAGCTAGTTGGAATAGGTGGGCAGCCACCAATATCCACCAAGATGTTTTGTAGGGCTTCAAGATATCCCCTTAAGTGCAGAACCCATAATTACAAAGAAATGTACCCATTACAGAGAAACGTGCTAAACTGAAAGCTGTCAAGATGAGCCAGTTGGAATTTGGAACAGGTGGGTGGCCATCAATATCCACCTGGATCACCTCGGGAATGTATTAAAATCACCTATTTTATTTTTTTCCTAGGTTGTGATTGGATAGTACCACTCCACACATTGGTACTCATGAAGGATCAATTTTCCATGTCTTACCCCATAACTCCTTCATTGATTTTGATACATAGATTCATTGTGTATTTGTTCATGGATATGATCTTTGTTTGACATGGATCCACCACTTATCTCTTCTATGGCCATGATCACTACTATATATACATCTTACATGGATCCACAATGTACTTGATTTGCATCCATGCTTATCATCACACCTAAGCATGGATATGCCCACCTTGGGAATTGAGTTGTTCTAACTTGTTTATGTGTTGGTTGTTGTCCTTAGATTGGATTTTGGTGACCTTCACCCGTGAATAACTGCTCTTGAAGATTTATAATGTCTTTTCTTAGGAGCTCACACATTAGAGGCCATCTGTTATAGAGTCAAATTCCACCTCTTAAGAATTAATGCTCTTCTTGGCCTTATCCATATCCTCCTTATAGAAAAATATTCCATATACCTCTTTGAATCCTTCTAAAAAGAATATTTTGAAGGATGTACGTGCCATCACAACTATACAACTTGTGTACATGTGGGATCTTTAAAGGACATCAACACACATGCTAATAAATATTAAAAAAAAAAAATTATGTCAAATTAATGTTGAGTTATAGGATTGGTTAGTTTCCTAACTCCTTTTTCCCACACTCAACTATCTCTAACCAACTAGACACTGCATAAAAAAAGCATTTTCCTCATGGAGAAAGTTAATGATACTTTGCACATTCAAGCAAACACCTATTTGACTACCTTGTTGTTGTTCATTAATAATACAAAAAACACATTCCTTCGAAGTGTATTGTGTTATTATTGTTCATATTTACAATGCTTTTGTATACATTTAAGTAAAATACTAATTGATTCAATCTTTTCTACTATTTTTCATAGAACTAGCAAGTAGTTATTATTATAACTACCTCTCTATATAGATATACTTGTTCAAGGTTCTTGCAGGTTGCAAAGAGACCATTGGGAAGGAGCGAAAGGACTCCACCTATTAAGGATGACACTGAATGTTGGGATCCTCTTGAGTTGATTTTCCTCTTTCTTTCAACAATTAGTTATTTCCATGAAATTCAGTTATTATATCTTAGTTTGGTATTCTATAGGAACTGTACTTTGTATATGGTCATTGGTACGTTGCAATAAGCCCACTACTATAGGGGATTTTCCCCGAAAGAAATCATTCTTCCCACTCCGCATCTAACTTTATGTTTTCATTGAATGCATATTGAAAAAGGTGCAAATAAATTAATTAAGGTATGGGGATAAGGTATCTCACCCCATTTTTAATTAAAACCCATATGCTAAGGAGGAGGCCACGTTGGCCCAATAGTAAACCTCTCCATTCATCTCTCTTTTTATTTGGTAGAACAAAAACTTATCTATATGGGAGAGGATTTGTTTGATTTTTGAGATGAGAGAGATCAATTTGTTTCCGCTGGGTTTGTTTGACATATCATGGATTTGATAACCAACATAGAGTCCCCTAGTGTTAATAATTTTATGAAACCTTCTTCCTTTTTGATGTAGAGGGACCTCTACAACAATTATTCCTCAAAAATATGGTTTGAGATGTTTCCAAGCCCCCAGGCATAGTATACAACCTTTTTTCCTCTAGGATCACGAATTAAAAATTTGAAGGACATGGAGGTGGTATTTGATCCACTTATGTGTACACAAGTAATGATATCATTTAATATAATATATCTACGTGCAACCACAGATTCAACCACTACCTTAAGGTGTTCCCATGGATCTAGGAAAATCCCTTATGGGAATTGAGCCTTTCCCACTAGTGAAAAAATTGTATCTCCTCATGATGGATCCAACCCCTTTGGGCCTTAAAATTTGAAGGAAATGGGGGTGGCATTTGATCCACTTATGTGTGCACAGTTCATGAAACCATTTAATAGAATATCTTTGGGTGCAACCAAATGTTCGACCACTACCTCAAAGTGTCTCCATGGCTCCAAGAAATCCCTCATGGGAATTGAACCTTTCCCACTGGTGAAAAAATCCTCTCTTCTCACTAATGGATCCAACCCCTTTGGGAAACTAAATTTGAAGGACATTGAGGTGGGATTTGATCCACTTATGTTTTCATAGGTCATGAGATCATTTAATATAATCTATCTAGGTGCAACCACACGTTTGACCACTACCACAAGGTGTCCCCATGGCTCCAAGAAGCCCCTCATGGGAATTGAACCTTTCCCATTGGTGAAAAAATGCTCGCTTCTTGCCAATGGATCCAACACTTTTGGGTTATTAAATTTGAAGCACATGGGAGTGGGATTCAATCCACTTATGTTTGCATGGATAATGATACCATATTTAATATAATCTCTTTGGGTGAAACCAATGTTTGACCATTTCCTCAAGGTGACCCCGTGGCTCCAAGAAAGCCCCTAATGGGAATTGAACTTTTCCCAATGTTAAAAAACTTCTCTCTTTTCACCATTAGATCCAACCCCTTTGGAATTTAAAATTTTGAAGGACATGATAGTGGGATTTGATCCACTTATGTGTGCACATGTTGCAAGACCATTTAATATAATCTCTCTAGATGAAGCCACATATTCGACCAATACCTAAATGTGTCCCCATGGCTCCATGAAATCCCTCATGGGAATTGAATATTTCCCACTAGTGAAAAATGCCTCTCTTCTAAACAATGGATGCAACCCCTTAGGGGTTAAAAATTTGAAGGACATAGGGGTGGGATTTGATCCACTTATGCATGCACAAGTCATGATACCATTAAATATAATATCTCTAGGTATTTTACCACTACCTCATGGTGATGCCATGGCTCTAGGAAAATACCTCATGGAAATTGAACCTTTCCCAATGGTTAAAAGCTCCTCACATTTAACCAGTGGATCCAACCCCTTCAGGATTAAATTTGAAGCAAATGGGGGTGGAATTTAATCCATATATGTTTGCATAGGTCATGATACCATTGAATATAATCTTTTTGTGTGAAAACACTCATTTTACCACTACCTAAAGGTGTCCCCACGACTCTAGGAAATTCCTCACTAGAATTAAACATTTCCCATTTGTGAAAAAAGCCTTGCTCCTCACCAATGGGTACAAACCCTTTGTTTTTTTTCCAAAACATTTGAACAAAAATGAAGTTTTCCATTATTATGTGGATGTTATAGGTGTGAAATAACACAAGGGATGTGATGAATTACTAAATCAAGAAGCCAATGAGGAATAATCACAACTATTGAAGGATCGTCATATTCAACAAGTCAATTGACCAATACTCATATGATTCCTAATGTTTCTAGTGGAGAGAGTGATAGATAAATAAGGGACAATATCATCATATTTTATTTGATTAAGTGGGGGTTCACAGTTACTAACTCCAAAGAATTATATCACACTCTTGGCTAAGGTAGAGAAAAATAAAAACAAGATGTTGGAATTGAAACAATAGAAGAAGGATCTTGCAAATGAGAAGAGGGAAATAAGGATTTTTGTAGTAGAATAATGAAAGTGGAAAATGCTTCAAAGAGAAAGGGAAAGGAAAGGAAAAGAGCAACAAAAGAAAGTGGCAAGGCATGAGAAAGAACAATAGAAGGAATTATAGAAACTTCAAAAGGAGTAGTGGAGTAGGGAGGAGCTTAACATGACTACAAACAAGATTGAACACATGAGAATGTTGACCAATTGAATTGATCAAATTGTAGACTACATGATTATACAAGGCATGATAAACATTTATATCCCCCACTATCTTCCGATTACAACAACTTCCCCCTCTCTTTCTACTAGTTCAAGGGCCAATACGATATCTTCTTTTCAAGAGCCTCCCATTCTTATGGGGGTATTTGTAGATTTTAACCTTGTACAATATTTACTGCAAACGGATTTTCAGTAAAAGAACAAAAAAGATACAATGGAAAATACAAACATTACACAGATATTTTTCCCCTGGAAACCCAAACCGGTAAAACCAACATATTCTATATTCATTCATAGTGATACATTGTTTACAATACAATATACATATAGGATCCAACGACATCCAAAACCCTAACCCAATGGCTTGGACTATTCAACAACCCTAATTCCTTAACTGGAAATAGAAAACCATCGGCAAAAAACCATGTGCCGAAAACCGCCCAACAATGGACACGAAAATAGAGGCAACACAAAAAATTAGGCAAAAATGTGACATGTTTCCCGAGGCCAAAAAAAATCTCGAGGGCACTGCCCCCGAACCCCCGTACAGAAAAATTTCACCCCCTACGCGCCCGACGCAATGCAGACTCTCCTACTCGTACAAGGAATATAACACATACCCAACATTCTCCCACTTGTTTTTTTCTTTGCATACAGGGAGTTACAGGGTTACATATGTTAGAATATAAGTGGATGTGCTCGTTTTACCATTGACAATACCCTTGTCACCCAACCATAGGCCAAAGCCACCCTCCGAGCACCTTAACCTTAACAGAGAATCATTCCGGAAGTAAACCCTAGGCTAGATAGCCATACAAAGGGTAGCGCACCTTTCCCCAAGGATAGTGCATCAACAAAGGTTGATCAGATGTTCCAAACCCTAGCCAAGAGATAGTCCAAGCCAAAACATAACTACTAGCTGCAGCAGCTGCACCAATAGCTCTCCTCCAAACCTATGCACAAGACTGCAACTGCACTGCACAGAACTGGCTCTCTGCAACTGTTGAGATGTGTCAAATGAGAGACTGGCGCCCTGTATTTATAGTGGTTTTGGAAAACTTACTGGGGTCGACTTCTCCTTCTAGGTACCTATCTGTTCAGTATATTATTATTATTTCTGGTCGACTTCTTCTCTTGGAGGCTAATAACCTAATATAAATTATCTTCTTGAGCCGACAAGTCTTCTAGGGTTATTAGCCAACTCATTAGGGTTTCTTCTTTCTTTCTGGAGTATTCTATTCTCGTCAGGTTTACACGTGGAGGTAAATACCTCCCGCAGCTACCATAATATCAACACTCCCTCCTAGCTAGGGAGGTATTACAAGTAATGGTCTTGAGCACAAAACATACCATTCACCCGGTAGCATCAACATGGTTATATAGACTAGATCATGACTAGATCATGAGCACCATCATCATCATCAACTGCATCATCTCTCGAAACCATACTCTATCTGAGTAATCATACATGATGCTCACTCCACAGAGTGATACAAGAGCCATTCTTCTAATCTAGAAGAGTAAATGTTCTGAACCATTTTTTGTCTGGAAAATCTTTGTTCATCATTCATCTGGCTTATAATTATTTCCAATAAACTGTTGATAGTCTTCAAGGAAATGAGAACAAATAGAATAGAACTGTGTCTATCCATAGTAGTACATAACTACAATCCAATGTGTGATATCCCAAAAAATAAAATATTTTTGAAATTTAAAATGGCTGGAAATTTATTTTCGTTTTTAGTAAATTCAAATTTGGAAATTTTTTTCCATTTATGGCAATTTCGAATTTCGAATTTGGTAAATGTAATTAATTATTTTGACTGTTGGGGAGAGACTTGATTTGAACCAACTAACTATTTGAATATGACACTTGCATGGAAACATAATATTTTATGTTGATTGCAGGAGGACAAATGGAACAGCCATGTTAAATTTAGCTGACCATGACTCCATGAGTGGGGAACATGTTGGAACTACCTCTGGGCTGATTATTACAAGTGGAAAATTAGTGATTTGGCCATTGGAAGCCCTTGAAAATCAGGGATTTAGAAAGCTGCGAAAATTCCCAAGGGAGGGAAAAAGACCTGGGCAAAATGGATAAATAGCATATGTGAGGAGGCAGGACGTTGCCAAGTATGCTGGGAAAGGAGACTTTTGATTTACTTGTTGTTATGAACACTGCTTGAGTGTGAGGCAAGGAAAAACTGATGGAGCCGTAGGACATTGCTGAAGAGAAACTTTTCCAAGTTCGCCCTCATGGATTCATGGTCGGGCTAGGGGGTGAATCGGGAAAGTTGTTTGGCTGCCCTGTTCTACGGTTGGGAGGAACGTGGTTGTTCTATTTGTTTTTCCGCAAGTTGGTTCAGATATGTAATCTTTTCCTTACTCTGTCCTTGGATGTTTTGTGTGTAACTAATCTTATGCATCTACTTGTTCTAAATCAAAATAATTCTTTCAATGGATGATATCTATCGTGGTATTAAATTTACAATCACAGTCTAAACTCTGGAGTGGTCCCTCCCGAAAATCTGGAATACTAGGCAAATTTATTTAAATACGATTTGAGCGATCGGATAGGCTTAATTTGAAGTCGAAATTCTAGGATACTCTGAATGCTTGAAGAAGACCAATCTGCATAGATATGGGTTTATTTCTGAGACTGAAGTATTAAATAGATCTAAATTTGAGCAATCGGAGTTGAGTCATTTTGTGCCGAAAGGAAACATTTAAATGTATTGCTAATTCCAAACAATCATGCATCTTAAAAGAGACTTCCTTTTTTTATATATATTTAAGAATTGAAGAGGAATACGAAATAGAAAGAACCTTATGGATCACCTGGGCAGTCATATATTATACACATATATACGTATTGGAAAATAAAACGCAAACTGGAAGTAATCCATCTACATCAGAAAGTTAAGGAAATCTAGAAAACCCCTTTTGTTTATCAGATGCTAAAACAATCATGGGAATTGACACCTAACAAAAGATTTTATACTTCTCTTGTTTTATTTAAAGAACGGTCTACCGTTTCCATAGTCAAATTCTGTAATGAATTTAGAAATTTGCGAAAACCTTAAGAAGATCCGGAACAATTTTTGAATTGAATTTGTCACTCTGTGTCTTTTTTTTATTGAGTTTGTAAAATCTGTTCATGTTTTCATTTTTTGGCATTTCAGAGTTTATTGGTTCAAGTTGCGTGGACTTCTTTTGTTCTTGCAAACACCGAAACCTGAACTGGCCCCATAGCCTAATCGAATTTCGTGATTCGACGATTACCGTTGTATGTTATTCATGCATCAAGCATTACCAAACGTCGAAACCCGATATTGGCTGGGCCAAATACCTTTTCGTGTTTTCACGATTTGGCGTTGACGTTGTGTAGTGTTTTTGCATCGGGAGTTAGTAAACCCCGAAACCCGAAATTGTTGGGCCCACACCCTGATAGCATTTCGCATTTCAGCTTTTCTTGTTTCATTTTGTTTGTGCGTCATGTGTTTGTAAATCCCGAAACCCCGAACCCCGAAACCCTGAAGTGCTGGTCCCATTTTCCTTTCAATTTTCACAATTCGGGAGTTGTTATATGTTGGCATTTGACATTTAAATTCAAGGAAATCCCGAACCCCAAAACCTCGAAGTGTTGGTCCCATTTTCCTTTCACTTTTTCACAATTCGAGATTTTTTGTATGTTGGCATTTGACATTTGAATTCGCGAAATCCCAAACACAGAAACCTCGAAGTGCTGGTCCCACTTTCCTTTCACTTTTCGCAATTCAGGAGTTGCTATATGTTGGCGTTTGACATTTGAATTCGTGAAATCCCAAACCCCGAAACCCCAAAGTGCTGGTCCCACTTTCCTTTCACTTTTCGCAATTCGGGAGTTGCTATATGTTGGCGTTTGACATTTGAATTCGCGAAATCCCGAACCCTGAAACCCCGAAGTGCTGGTCCCACTTTCCTTTCACTTTTCGCAATTCGGGAGTTGTTGTGTGTTGGTGTTTGGCATTTGAGATCGTGAAATCCTGAACCCTGAGACCCCAAAGAGTTGGGCCCACAGTCTTTTCGCATTTCGTGATTTGGCAAACAGCGTGGTCTTTTTTTTCTTTTGTATTCGGCATTTTGTAATCGTCGAAACCCGATTGACCTCTTTCACAAAATTGTAGGAACATAT
This sequence comes from Picea engelmannii, assembly GCA_009831015.1. Lineage (NCBI taxonomy): Eukaryota > Viridiplantae > Streptophyta > Pinopsida > Pinales > Pinaceae > Picea > Picea engelmannii. Next base: position 430,655 of record ML779107.1, on the reverse strand, counting down.
TAGGAATTTGTTTTTACTATAATGAATGGACTGGTAGAAAAGATGGAGGATCTTCATCCGAGATAGAGGTAGAATAGAAATAATAGATCATATTATAGGTCACTATGTACAGGGCATGACAAGTACATAAATTATTGTATATGAAAGTATCAAACTAATTAAGCAGATGTTTAGCTCGATTTTTCCTAAGAGTTCTGCGTGCCATGAGATCATACACCTTTAAGTATTTGAAATTTTCGTAATTAGACTATTGTTTAGTGGCATAAACCGTAGAGAACAATATGGAATCCTTCGAGTTAACTATGCTTGATGTGTAAGCTACTGGTGTGTAAGAATGAGACCTAAGTTTAGATACTGCCTATATACATATAAGTATGTTGGAGTAGTTTGAATTATGGAACAATTTATCCACACAAGCTTTTCTATTCGAAGTAAACTAGACTGGTGTAATAAATTCATTATGGACATAAATGTATCTTACCTTCTCTTAAATTCTAAAGCTTAAACGAAATTGATTTATGTCATAAAGATGGTCAATTTTTTTATTTTTTTTATTGGTGAATTTGAGGTACATTACATATGGTATCAGAGAAAAAACTACAACACTGGGCCTGAACAGGGCCACACTAGATACTTAGTATACATCCCGACGTATGTAAAACTAATAAACCTTATGGTTACAAACGAAAATCCCTTTCTGTTTTTGTAAATTATGGCAGCACAGGAGGGTGCAGAAATCGGGATGGAAGGAAATTCGCAGCAAGGACCTCCTGGAGATCCAAGACAGAACAGTGATGGAAGTTCACCCACGGAGGTGTTGGAAACAATGAGGAATCTTATTGTTGAACTACAGGTTTTCAAGGCTAACAATGAAAAATTGAAGAAAGCACAACAGGAACAGCAAGAGATAAATGAAGTCCTACTGTGTAGTATAGCAACCAAGAAAATCCCAAAAGACGATAACCATGACGAAGAAGTTAGCAAAAGGGCCTCCAAGAATTCTGGACCGGAAACAGAAAAAGGAGACAGTTCGTCTGAAGGGCGCAAGGTAGCGGTAAATCGGTAAACCTGGAAACAAAGAAGTTTGGGGACAACTCCCGCGAGCCATGAAAGTGTTGGGAATGCGGAGAGCCTCATCTAAGGAGGAACTGTCCATGTTTAATTTCAACAAACATAACTGATGTTCACAATTTGCAGGAATCCTCGACAGTGGGAGATGTGGGCAAAAGCTTGCATTGGATAAATGCAGCCATAGATGGTCGACAAGTTGACCACCAGTCCTTGGTGGTAGAAATCGAAGGTAAAATCAATGACACTTGAATTTTTGTTTTAATTAACCCTAGAGCTACGTTAAGTTATATTACTCCTGATGTAGTAGAGTCGAATAAACTTAAGAGACTGAAGCACGCAAAATAACGGCTTGTACAACTAGAAATAGGTACTAAAAGAAAAGTAGTTGACTTTATTTATGATTTTGAGTTTAGCATAGAGGGTCAAAAGATAAGGACCAATCTGCACATCCTACCACTAGGATCTTATGATATGATTATCGGGATGGATTGGTTGGAACAACACAAAGCCGTACTAGACTGTTATACAAAGATACTTAGCTGTAAAGATGAATTTGGCACTGTTAGAACAACCCAAGGCATACCAAAACATGTATCAGTCAGACAAGTTTCCGCGATGCAACTCAAGAAATGTATTAGAAAGGGATGTCAGGTTTATGCCATCCAAGTGACGAATCTATTAGAAAAAGAAGATAAGCCAAAGTTAGAAGACTTTGTTGTCCTACGTGAATTTAGAGACATGTTTGTGGATGAGATACCAGAATTACCTCCTAGAAGGGAAATAGATTTCTCCATAGACTTAATACCCAGATCAGCCCCTATCTCAAAAGCACCCTACCGAATGAGTCTACTAGAACTGACAGAATTGAAAATACAATTACAGGAATTGTTGGACAAAGAGTATATCAGACCGAGTGTCTCGCCATGGGGAGCGCTAGTCCTCTTTGTGAAAAAGAAAGACGATACTCTAAGACTATGTATTGATTATAGAAAACTGAAAAAAATGACCATTAAGAACAAATACCCCTTACCTAGGATAAATGATCTGTTCGATCAAGTTGGTGGGGCCAAGATCTTTTCAAAATTGGATTTACGATACGGTTATCATCAAGTTAGGATAAAGGAAAAGGACATAAACAAAATGGCTTTTCGAACAAGATATGGACATTACGATTTTGTAGTCATACCTTTCAGACTCACTAACGCACCGACCACATTTATGTTCTTGATGAACAACATTTTCAGTCAGTACTTAGACAAGTTCGTAGTAGTATTTATCGACGACATTCTGGTCTATTCAAGAACGGAAGAAGAACATAATGAACACTTAAGGATAGTTCTGCAAACATTGAGGAAACACAAACCGTACGCCAAATTTGACAAGTGTGACTTTTATCAGAAAGAAATACAATATCTAGGACATGTAATTTCAGTAGAAGGCATTGTCATAGACTCGGAAAAGACAAAATCCATTATGGAATGGCCGGTGCCTAAGGATGTAGCGGATATATGGTCATTCATGGGAATCACCGGATATTACCGCAGGTTTATAGAAGGGTTTTCTAAGATAGCCTACCCTATCACGTCACTACAAAAGAAAGGAACCAAGTTTAACTGGTCACAAAAGTGTCAGGACAGCTTTAACAAGCTGAAATAATTATTAACATCGACACCCATTTTGAAGGTAGCAGACCCAAATAAAGACTTCACAGTTTGTGTTGATGTAAGTAAAGAGGGACTAGGTGGTGTCCTAACTCAGGAAGGGCACGTGATTTGTTACGAGTCCCGAAAATTAAAAGAACACGAGTGAAATTATGTCACTCATGACTTAGAATTGGCAGCAGTAATACATGCCTTAAAAATGTGCCGACACTATATAATGGGCAGAAAATTCCTACTATTGACGGATAATAGCAGGGTGAAATATTTGTTTAACCAACCAGATCTTAATGCAAGACAAGCAAGGTGGCTAGCCTTCTTGATAGAATTCGACTTCGAGATCAGACATATCAAGGGTAAGGAAAATAAAGTAGCAGACACTTTAAGCAGAAGAGTCCATGGGTTATTTGAGATAAACATAGCAGGGCAGAAAGTGATCTGGAACAAAGAATAAGGACGACAGGTATCAATGACGGAAATTACACTAAGATAATGACAAAATTACAAAACAGGACTGCCAACTCTGACAAACCAGATCTAAGCATCGACAAGAAAGGAGTATTACGACTCAAAAAAAGACTTTATATACCAGATTCAGCCGAATTGAAATCAACAATTTTGGACGAAGTGCATAAGAAACCGTATTCTGGCCATCCAGGTTACCAGAAAACAATAACAACACTTAGAAAACTATTTTTCTGGCCTTGTATGAAGGGCGAAACAACAGAATACTTGGCTAGGTGCTAAGATTGTCAGCAGGTTAAGGTCGAGCACCAACATCCAGCCGGCCTATTACAACCATTACCAGTACCAGAATGGAAATGGGAGACTATATCACTGGACTTTATAACAGGTTTGCCTAAGACTCAGAAATAGAATGATTCTATCATGGTTGTAATCGATAAACTCAGTAAGTCTGCACACTTTATTCCTATAAAGTCTACTTTTAAAGCTATAAACATTGTTGAAATATTCATGAAAGAAATTTTTAGACTGCATGGTATTCCTAAAATGGTGATTTCAGATAGAGACGTAAAATTTCCATCTGCTTTTTGGAAGGAATTGTTTGCAGGGCTAAACACTAACTTAAATTTCAGTACAAGCTATCATCCACAAACAGATGGATAGACTGAAAGGACAAACCAAATCATAGAGGATATTCTTCACATGTACGTAAGAACAAAACCAAGCAAGTGGGAAGACTACTTGCACTTGGTAGAATTTGCATATAACAATGGGTACCAAACTTCGACTAAGTTGAGCCCTTTTGAAATACTGTATGGCAAAAAGTGTACGACTCCAATTAGCTGGGATAACCTAGTTGACAGACTCATGGTTGGACCAGAGATGCTCCAAGAAATGGAGAACATTGTGAGAAAGGTACAACAGAACTTGAAAGAAGCACAGGACAGACATAAGAGCTATACAGATCAGAAAAGAAGACACTTGGAATTTCAAGTAGGAGATCGTGTTTATTTGAAGGTCAAAGCCTGAAAGAGCTCGTTGAAGTTAGGTAATTGTGCCAAGCTGGCACCTAGGTTTTGTGGACCCTTCGAGATACTAGCTCGAATTGGACCCGTAGCATACCGACTTGCACTTCTAGCTAATCTAAGAATTCATAATGTATTTCATGTTTCTTTGTTGAAAAAGTATATTCATGACCCTACTCATATGATTGATTGGAATTTGGTACAGGTGGAACCCGAAGGCGAGTTCTAGGTGGAACCCCTGCGCATTCTGGACTGGAGATAAATAACACTTTGGAACAGAGTTGCCGCTCAGGTAAAGGTGCAATGGAAGCACTTTAGTCCTGAGGAGGCCACTTGGGAGTTGGAGGGAGATTTGCGGAAATTTCATCCAACCCTGTTCCAAGAAGGGAACGAACCCTACGGATAGTGTTTTACTGAAGGGGGAAAGGATGTGATATCCCCAAAAATAAAATATTTTTGAAATTTAAAATGGCTGGAAATTTATTTCCGTTTTTAGTAAATTCGAATTTGGAAAATTTTTGCCATTTATGGAAATTACGAATTTCGAATTTGGTAATTGTAATTAATTATTTTGACTGTTGGGGAGAGACCTGATTTGACCCAACTAACTATTTAAATATGACACTTGTATGGAAATAGAATATTTTATGTTAATTGCAAGAGGACAAATGGAACAACCATGTTAAATTTAGTTGACCATGACTCCATGAGTGGGGAACATGTTGGAACTACCTCTGGGTTGATTATTACAAGTGGAAAATCAGTGATTTGACCATTGGAAGCCACTAAAAAATTAGGGATTTAGAAAGATGTGAAAATTCCCAAGGGAGGGAAAAAGACCTGGGCAAAATGGATAAATAACATATGTGAGGAGGCAGGACGCTGCCAAGTATGCTGGGAAAGGAGACTTTTGATTTACTTGTTGTTATGAACACTGCTTGAGTGTGAGGCAAGGAAAAATTGTTGGAGTTGTAGGACATTGCTGAAGAGAAACTTTTCCAAGATTTCCCTCATGGATTCATAGTCAGGTTAGGGGGTGAATTAGGAAAGTTGTTTGGCTTCCCTGTTCTACGGTTGGGAGGAACGTGGTTGTTCCCTTTGTTTTTCCGCAAGCTGGTTCAGATATGTAATCTTTTCCTTACTCTGTCCTTGGATGTTTTGTGTGTAACTAATCTTATGCATCTACTTGTTCTAAATCGAAATAATTCTTTCAATGGATGATATCTATCGTGGTATTAAATTTACAATCACAGTCTAAATTCTGGAGTGGTCCCTCCCGAAAATCTGGAATACTAGGCAAATTTATTTAAATACGATTTGAGCAATTGGATAGGCTTAATTTGAAGTCGAAATTCTAGGATACTCTGAATGCTTGAAGAAGACCAATCTGCATAGATATGGGTTTATTTCTGAGACTGAAGTATTAAATAGATCTAAATTTGAGCAATTGGAGTTGAGTCATTTTGTGCCGAAAGGAAACATTTAAATGTATCTCTAATTCCAAACAATCATGCATCTTAAAAGAGAGTTCCATTTTTTTTTTATATTTAATAATTGAAGAGGAATACGAAATAGCAAGAACCTTATGGATCACCTGGGCACTCATATATTATACACATATATACATATTGGAAAATAAAACGCAAACTGGAAGTAATCCATCTACATCAGAAAGTTAAGGAAATCTAGAAAACCCCTTTTGTTTATCAAATGCTAAAACAATCATGGGAATTGACGCCTAACAGAAGATTTTATGCTTCCCTTGTTTTATTTAAAGAGTGGTCTACCCTTTCCACAGTCAAAGTCTGTAACGAATTTAGAAATTTGTGAAAACCTTAAGAAGATCTGGAACAATTTTTAAATTGAATTTGTCACTCTGTGTCTTTTTTTTACTGAGTTTGTAAAATCTGTTCATGTTTTCATTTTTCGGCATTTAATAGTTTATTGGTTCAAGTTGCGTGGAGTTCTTTTGTTCTTGCAAATTTCGAAACCCGAAGTGGCCCCACAACCTGGTCGAATTTCATGATTCAACGATTATCGTTGTGTGTTGTTCATGCATCAAGCATTACCAAACGCTGAAACCCAATATTGGTTGGGCCCCATACCTTTTCTTGTTGTCGCAATTTGGCGTTGACATTGTGCAGTGTTTTTGCATCGGGAGTTAGTAAACCCCGAAACCCAAAATTGTTGGGCCCACACCCTAATAGAATTTCGCATTTCGGCTTTTCTTGTTTCATTTTGTTTGTGTGTCGTGTGTTCATAAACCCCTAAATCCCGAACCCCGAAACCCCGAAGTGTTGGTCCCATTTTCCTTTCACTTTTCACAATTCAGGAGTTGCTATATGTTGGCATTTGACATTTCAATTCGCAAAATCCCGAACCCCGAAGTGCTGGTCCCATTTTCCTTTCACTTTTCACAATTCGAGAGTTGTTATATGTTGGCGTTTGACATTTGAATTCGCAAAATCCCGAACCCCAAAACCCCAAAGTGTTGGTCCCACTTTCCTTTCACTTTTCGCAATTCGAGAGTTGTTATATGTTGGCGTTTGACATTTGAATTCGCGAAATCCCGAACCCCGAAACCTCGAAGTGCTGGTCCCACTTTCCTTTCACTTTTCACAATTTGGGAGTTGCTATATGTTGGCATTTGACATTTGAATTCGCAAAATCTTGAACCCCGAAACCCCGAAGTGCTGGTCCCACTTTCCTTTCACTTTTCGCAATTCGGGAGTTGTTGTGTGTTGGTGTTTGGCATTTGAGATCTCAAAACCCCGAACCCCGAGACCGCAAAGTGTTGGGCCCACAGTCTTTCCGCATTTCACGATTTGGAAAACAACGTGGTCTTTTGTTTCTTTTGTATTCGACATTTTGTAATCGCCGAAACCCCATTGACCTCTTTCACAAAACTGTAGGAACATAGTAGGAATTGTTTTTTACTATAATGAATGCACTAGTAGAAAAGATGGAGGGTCTTCATCCGGGATAGTGGTAGAATAGAAATAACAGATCATATTATAGGTCATTGTGTACAGGGCATGAAAAGTACATAAATTATTGTATATGAAAGTATCAAACTAATTAAGCAGATTTTTAGCTCGATTTTTCCTAAGAGTTCTGCGTGCCATGAGGTCATACACCTTTAAGTATTCGAAATTTTCGTAATTAGACTATTTTTTAATGGCATAAACCATAGAGAACAAGATGGGATCCTTCGAGTTAACTATGCTTGATGTGTAAGCTACTGGTGTGTAAGAATGAGACCTAAGTTTAGATACTGCTTGTATACATATAAGTATGTTGGAGTAGTTTGATTTATGGAAGAATTTATCCACACAAAATTTTCTGTTCGAAGTAAACTAGGCTGGTGTGATAAATTCATTATGGACAGAAATGTATCTTACCTTCTCTTAAATTCTANAATTTTTTTTTTTTTTTTTTTTTAATTGGTGAATTTGAGGTACATTACATAGTGGTACACTACCACACCAAGTAACACACAAGTACTTGATCAACAACGTATAGTCACGAAGAGTGGAACATATCCACCGCAGTAGTATGCATCTACTGTCATAACAAACATCTAATAGCAACCTGCATAGAAACAATGTTATGATATAAATTGAATCATCTGGGCCAATCTTTCGCTCACATCTGTGAGATTTGAAAGAATATCTTTCCTCAGTGTAGAACATCAACAATGGTCTATCTGCCCTATTCTTATCAAACAAGGAAGAATGATTGTTTCTAATTTTTGAGCCTAGACCATTCCTCACCTTATGTCATTCCTCCTACACTAATCAAAGTGCACCCTGGAGAGAATGTATAAACCCTAAGGAATGCCTGTCCCTGATTGTTGAGCCTGGACCATTCCCCACCTTGGGCCATTCCTCCTACACTAATCAAAGTGCACCCTGGAGAGAATGTATAAACCCTAATGAATGACTGTCCAGACCATTTCCTATGTTAACCACAAGAGGAAAACATTGTCCTCTATCAACCTCCAAAACAGACCATTCCTCATGTTAACCACAATGAGAAATCGTTGTCCGACAAGGAGGGACAGTCTTCTTGAGTAACCCTCAAGAAGAGAGACTTCCCTAGACCACTCCCCATGTTAAACACAATGGGAAGTCACTGTCTATTATACATCAACAATCTAGACCATTTCCCATGTTAACCACAATGGGAAATCGCTGTCCGTCAGAAATATCAATCCACTTTCCGAATAGGAAAGCATCTGTCCAAGATGGACTATTTTAAATCTTGAAAATGAATGTCTTCAATAATATTTCCAGTGCTCCCTCCCAACCTAGGAGTCATCCCTTCCTTTTTCAATAAGGAAGTCATTTCCATGAGCTCCATATTGAGTACGCAAACTCTTTCATCTTGGATAGAGGATTTACCAAAATGTCTGCTTATCTGCTCATATGTGGAGATATGTATTGGAGAACCACTTTCTTCTTTCTGGACATCATCACGGATAATGTAATGCTTGATTTCAAATGTACTTTAGTCTGGAACACTGATTTTGTGTGAAGGCTTTATGTAGCTCTGAACAATAGAGTATATCATTGTTGGAAAACTAGAACATATCCATGTGGCACTTCTTCTGTCATCATGAGATCTGATCTACTGAGTAATCATCTTGATGTTATAGGAAATCTTCATCGTGCTTCTGCTGTGCACTGGATGTTCTCCACCAAGTTATCTTCTTCTATCTGCATATAAGGGTCTCTTTCTGGTATGCCTCAAAGTCTTGATATTGTTCTTTATTCAATTTCTATGGAGAACATTCTTTTCATTCATCTGATGTAGAACTCCAACTCATGGATGTTGCGGATGATATGATGACTCATGTAGAGATAAGTTTGGTTTACTGGGACAAGTAATCATCATAGTCTTCTCCCTCCATCTGGGAGAAGCTCTAGTTTTGGATATCGCAATGCTTTCATTCATAAGTCTTCCATACACTGTTCTTCATCATGACTTCCAGTTCCTCTTCTTGATTGCTTTTATTGAGTTTATATCAGGATGACAATCTTGTGATTCTTGATACAATGACTGGTTTTTCTGGCTTCTCTTTCTTTCTTGGAATCTTGATGTGTTTCTTTAGTTCTTGGGTCCATGAGTTTCTTATAGATTCCATGCCCTAAAGATTCCATCATAGGATCACGGATGTGGATGGACAACCAGGGATACTTTAATGCTTCTCTTTGAAGAATATGTACTATCTTTCATGGTTGCTATCATGGATATATACCTCATCATCTTCAATGGATCATATGATTAGCTCCCTCCTAATCCTTGCTTAATGCTTGAGTGCATACAATTGGCTCCCTCTGTCTAAAAGAGTCCACGCTTCCATCTGCATCCTTATTGTCTTCTGCAATATATAATTGGCTCTCTTGTCTAACAGAGTCCACGCTTCCGTCTTGTTGTCTTCTACAAAACGTCACAAGTCTTTTTCCAATTTCCTCTCGATTGTTGACTTCTTTCTGTCTTTGCTTCTTCTAAGTCTCTTCATGATTGATTCAGATTATCTTGCAATAGCTTCCGCATGATTTGTATTTCATCCTTTCATGTGTATTATCTAATGATATCCATTCTTATCTTGTTGTTCTTCCATAGGTATAGTTCTTCTTGGAACAAATTATCTTCCAAGAGATAGATATACAAGATATGTACAGAGACGATGCAAACAATATATGTATAAGAAATAAGAAGAGTATCGTTACCTTTAGAAGAAGAAGTCTCTTTCATCCTGCTTAGTCTTCTTTGTAGGTTCCTTTTCTTCACAATTGATGCTTCGTGTTTCTCCTTCCTTTTCCTTATCTCGGGACAATGATTCTTTTAGTGACCATACTTTCGACAGTTGAAGCATTGTACTTCTGAAATGTCTTTCTCTTGATTTGGCTTCCTCCTTGAACCAAACTTCCTTTTGTTCTTGAAGTTCTTGAATCTTGGTGTGAAGGCTTGATCATCGTACTTATTTTGGGGTTTCTCTTTTGCATTGATCCTTGATTCTTCTTGAGCACAAAAATTCCAAAGTTCTTCAAATGTCGGATACTCCTTTCTTGTGTTCATGCTTGCGGAAAATGCATCCCACGTCTTGGGAAGACCATTGAGTACTATGTTTACCAACTCTTTCTCTTAGATGATATTCTTCAATAGCTTGTAGTTGATCTCTTAACTGAGAGATTCTCACAAAGTATAAGGTTATGCTGTCATCATCATTCATCTTCATGTCACGAAGCTCATTCTTCAGACTCACTACTTGTCCAATGTTTCCGACTGAGAAGAGATTTGTTAGGGCATCGTACATCTTCTTCGATGAGTCAATATGGGAGATGTAGGGTATCAAGTGGTATTTTATAGATTCCACTATGATACTCATAGCATTGATATCACTGTCTTTGAACTTCTCCATAGCTGCAATGTTCTGCGGTTCCTTCTCTTTTCCTTCTTCAAACTTTGGCTTCACGATCTTTCCTTTCACGATATCCAACACTTTATTCTTGACAAGGATGAGGTCAATCCTTGTCTTGCACGCTCTGAATTTAGAGGCTCCATCTAACTTGTTCTCTGACTTCATAGAATAAGTCATGGTTGCTTTGACTTGGTCAAACCCTAGATTTGACCACAAACTCAAACTTCACGTCTTGGCTTGCTGAGAGTATCAGGATATGCACTAGGCTAGAGCGCACTGATCTATCCTGAGATTAGGTCAATCCTTTCACTTAAGGTGCCTCAACAAGAGGATTAGGGTTTCTGCAAATGCATCTGCTAGTAACCCTAGTTACAGTGTCTTGGAAGTTGCTCCTGCTAGTAACCCTAGCGACAGTTCCTCAACAAGCTCAATATCCTAGCGGCTATGTTTCCTTCCAGCTTTTAGAATGAATGAAGGAGGTGTGGGCCCATAACCTATTAGAATATAAGTGGATGTGCTCGTTTTACCATTGACAATACCCTTGTCATGAAACCATAGGCCAAAGCCACCCTCTGAGTACCTTAACCTTGACAGAGAATCATTCCGGAAGAAAACCCTAGGCTAGATAGCCATACAAAGGGTAGTTCACCTTTCCCCAAGGATAGCGCATCAACAAAGGCTGATCAGATGTTCCAAACCCTAGCCAAGAGATAGTCCACACCAAAACGTAACTGCTAGTTGTAGAAACTGCACCAACAACTCTCCTCCAAACCTGCGCACAAGACTGCAACTGCACTCCGCAGAACTGGCTCTCTACAACTGCTGAGATGTTTCAAATGAGAGACTAGCGCCTTGTATTTATAGTGGTTCTGGAAGACTTACTGGGGTCGGCTTCTCCTTCTGGGTACCTATTTGTTCAGTATATTATTATTATTCCTGGTTGATTTCTTCTCTTCTTGAGCCGACAAGTCTTCTAGGTTTATTATCCAACTCATTAGGGTTTCTTCTTGCTTTCCGAAGTATTCTATTCTTGTCAGGTTTACACATGGAGGTAAATACCTCCCGCAACTACCATAATATCAACAACATAGTCAACAATCCAGGGCAGAAATTCCCATGGATCCTCTACACCAAGAGAACTTCTCAATGCTCACATGAATCTGCAACATTCTTCAAAGTGTCTACCTTCATCAACAACACTTTCTTTTCTTCAGCCATGTCTCTCAGAAAGTGATATTGAATATCAATATGATTTTTCTTTGAATGATAAGACAGGTTCTTCACCCGAAAAATTGCACTCTGACTATCATAATCTATCCTTACAGCTTGTTGTACCAACCCAACACCTAAACACAATCTTTGTAACCATACTTATTCCTTACTTGCATGAGTGGCTGCCATGTATTCAACTTCTGTAGTTGAAAGTGCCACTACAGCCTGTCTTTTGCTCATCTAACTTATTGCTCCTCCAAACAGGTTAAACAGATACCCACTTGTAGATCTCCTACGATCCAGATCTCCAGCCCAGTATGCATCCACAAATCCATGTATATCCACCACTCTGTCCAATCCAGGTCTTCCTTGGTAGTAAAATCCATAGCTAGCAGTGCCACACAAATACCTGAAAACCCTTTTCACTGTTGTCCAATGCTCCTTCCCTAGTTTTGACATATACCTGCTCAAAACTCCCATTGCATGTGCAATGCTTGGTCTAGTACAAAACATTGCATACATCAAACTGCCAACTACACTCTCATATGGAACACGAGACATGTCCTCCTCCTCTTCATGTGTCTTGGGACACTAATCTGCAGATAACTTTACACCAATAGGAATAGGAACCTTAACCGGTTTACATTCTTGCATATTCAACCTCTGCAATATTGTCTCGACATATTTCTCTGATTTAACTAGAGTTCCTCTTTTTCTAATCTCTTTTAATTTCCATGCCCAAAATGAAATTTGAAGCACTGAGATCCTTCATGTCAAATTTAGAGGACAACTGAGTTTTCACATCTTGGATAATGTCCTTGTTGTTTCCTATCAACAACATGTCATCCACATACAAGACCAAATAAATCAAATGATCACCAATTAATTTAAAATACACACAGTGATCCTCTTTGCTTCTTGTGAAGCCAAGTCCCAACATATAAGTATCAAATGTTTTATACCACATCCTTGGTGATTGCTTTAAACCATACAGAGACTTTTTCAACTTGCATACTAGCTCCTTCTTTCCCTTCACGTCATAATATTTTGGTTGCTTCATATAGATTTCTTCTTCTGGATCCCCATGTAGGAATGTTGTCTTCACATCCATATTTTCTACTTCAAAATCAAATGCAACAACAACATATAATAGAAATATTATAGAGTTAACTTGGCAACAGGAGCAAAAATCTCACCAAAATCAATTCCCTCAACCTGGAAATAACCCTTTTCTACTAACCAAGCTTCATATTTCTCCACTTTTCCTTCTGCATTCAACTTATTTTTAAATACCCATTTGTTTCCAATGGGATTTCTTCCATTCGACAACTCCACTAGATCCCAAGCCTCATTCTTATCCAAGGCTGTCATTTCTTCGTCCATGGCCTTTTTCCATAGATTTCCATCCTCTTAATCCATTGCCTCCCTGACAGTTCTAGGATCATCATTAGTAATAGACAAAGAAAAATTTGAACGGAAATCGGATGGAGTATACCTTTCCAGTAGCCTTCTTTCTCGAATTATTCTCCTCAATACTAGAGTATGAGGATCTTCTTCTTCTAATTCTTGTTCTTCTGTAGAGTTTGATTCATCATCCTTTAAATCAAACTCTATTTTCTCTGGTTCTTCCTTACTTGGTAGGACTTCCTATTTAACAACATCCTTCATTTCTCTAAATACCACATCTCAGATATACACTACCTTCTTAGTTTTTGGGTTCCAAAGCTTATAACCTTTGAGACCATATTTATATCTAATAAAGATACTCTTTTCAACCTTGTTATCTAACTTACTCATGTTTTCCTTTGGAACATGAACAAATGCATCACAACCAAATATCTTGAGATGTGTGAGAGAAGGTTTCTTACCAGTCCATACCTCTTGTGGAGTCTTGTTATCCAACGCTGATGAGGGTGATCTGTTGACCAGGTAACATGCAGTACCCACTGCCTTTGCCCAGAATTATTGCCCCAACCCGGCACCACTGAGCATGCACCTTGCTTTTTCCATCAACGTCTTGTTCATCCTTTCTGTAACTCCATTATGTTGAGGTGTATATGGAGTAGTCTTCTGATTTTCTATATCACACTTCTTACACAATTCTTCAAATTCATTCCTGCATAACTCTCCGCCATTATTTGTCCTCGACACCTTAATTCTTCTCTCTGTTTGATTTTCAACAAGAGCCTTGAACTCTTTAAACTTGTCAAAGACTTCTGATTTCTTCTCGAGGAAATATATCCAAGTATTCCTCGAGAAGTCATTTATAAATGAGACAGAGTACACAGATTTTCCCAATGATGGGACCGACATAGGTCCAAAAACATCAGTGTGAACTAGTTGTAAAATTCCTTCTGCTCTCGTTGCACCAGAGGGAAATCTTACACGATTCCGCTTCCCATATACACAATCTTCATAGAAATAAAAATCCAGAGAACAATTAGACATACCTTCAACCATACCTTTACTGTGTAGTAGTCAAAGATCCTTCTCTCTGATATGCCCCATTCTTTGATGCCACAACATAACCTTTTCTCCAGAGACTATAGCATTTATTTCTTCTTCAACTCCAATATTAGGAACAATGGAACTATTACACCCATCACTAATAGTGCTTCCTTGTAGCTTATATAGAGTTCCAAACCGAATTCCCTTCAGCAACACCATTGCTCCTCGAACCATCCTGTAGGTTTCCTCTTCAAATATTGTTTTTACCTCTGCATCATCCATTTTGCTTACATAAATCAAATTTCTGGCCAAACCTGGGATGTGTAGAACACCAGACATTGTTCTAATCCTTCCATCTATGAGCCTCAACTTGAATTTTCCTCGTCCTATGATTCTAGTTGTTGTATCATCACCTAAGAAAACATTACCTCCATTGTACCTTTCATATTCACAGAACCACTCCCTATGGGGAGTCATATGAAAGGATGCACCTGAGTCAACCAACCATGCCTCATGATCTGCATGTGTGCTTGAAGAATCCAAGTACACATCCCCTCCTTCTTCCTTGGAGGTCTTTTATTCTATAGAAGGAGATTCTTCAGATCCCTTCTTTTTCTCAACTTTGGATCTACACTGCTTCTTGTAGTGACCTTCTTTTCCACATCTCCAACATACCTTTACAAACTTTCAGGTAGATTTAAATCTACCCTTAGACTTAGATCTCCCACTTGAGAACTTAGATCTATTTCTTTCCTGGGAACACTCTCTTGCAAATAATGTGTCTGTGCTCTGTCCTTCCATATTATTTCATCTCATCTCCTCCGACAACAAGGATGAGACCACTTCATCAAAATTCAAGGTAGTTTTATTACTGCCCTATGGCCACAACCAGACTATCCCATGAGTCTGGTAAAGAACACAGTAAACTGATACATTTATCTTCATATGAAACTTTAATCTCAACAGATACTAACTAACTTACCACAGTATTGAAGGCATTCAAATGATCTACCACCGAGTCTCCATCTCTCATCCTCAGGTTATGCAAATTATTTCTCAAGAATAGTTTATTTACTAGGGACTTAGACTGATACAACTTCCCCAACTTATTCGATAAATCCTCGGTTGTAGCTTCCTTTGACACATTCATTCATACTGAGAGACACAGTCGGATTGTGCTCTTTGCCTTCTGATCCAAATTTTTCCAGTCATCTGTTGAAGTTCCTATAGGTGCAATACGTGGATCTACCACAATCCACTGATATTTTTCCACCAACAGATCTTCCATCTTGAGCTTCCACAGTTCAAAACTTTTCCCATTAAACTTCTCGATCTCCATTTTTGAATTGCTTTCCATTTATTTTCACCTAAAAAATCAATACCACAGATCTCCCACTGTAACAAGGATTATCACAGTCCCGAGCTAAACCCTTGACCACAAAGGCGTCCCCCTGAAGCCAATAAAGCTCTGGTACAAAATGTAGATTTTAACCTTGTACAATATTTATTGCAAACAGACTTTTAGTAAAAGAATAAAAAAGATACAATGGAAAATACAAACATTACACAAATATTTTTCCCCTCGAAACCCAAACCGGGAAAACTAGCATATTTTATATTCATTCATAGTGATACATTGTTTACAACACAATATACATATAGGATCCAGCGACATCCAAAATCCTAACCCAATGGATTGGATTAGTCAAAAACCCTAATTCCTTAACCATAAATAGAAAACCATCGGAAAAAAACCATGTGCCGAAAACCGCCCAACAATGGACATGAAAATCGAGGCAACATGAAAAACAAGGAAAAATGCGACACGTTTCCTGAGGAAAAAAATTCTCGGGGGCATTGCACCCACCCACCCCCAAACCCCCTTGCGTGCCCGGTGCAACGCAGACTCTCCTACTCGTACAAAGAATATAACACATACCCAACAATATTGAGCACAATTCAAAACCATAGTTTTCATATTCCTCCTTGGATGCAAGTAGCGATGTGGCATCGATAAAATGAAAGAAACTCAACCTACTTGGATCAAGAAATGAAGGAAACTCAACATACTCAAACAATGAATATACTCATCCTCCTAAAGAATGAATATGTTTTCAATTTAACCTAACCACATGCAATGTGAATTTTGTTACAAAGGAATTTTTTTGATGTTCATCTAGTTTTCCTCAAACAAAACCTAAAGTCTTGGTTAGTATGTATTTAAGCCTAAGTTATAAGGGCATTTTCATAATGAATTCCTCGGTCTTATTTTTCTCTTCAATTTGAGAAATTTTATTTTCAGGTTACAAATCCCAGGGAAAACCAACAATTACTTCCCCTCATTTCATGGTTGGTACCTAGGGTAGACCTTGGAATCTTCAGCACACAAAGTTGGTCAACAACAAGGCTCAATACCATTACAACAATATACTCATTATGAGCTTAACATGTCAATTACGAGAATTGAACCTAGGTGGGAAGGATAACAATCTTTCCTCCCAACGACCTAAGCTAAACCCAATTGACAACTCTTCAATTTGAGGCATTATGTTTGCATAATGTCAATATAAATGAAATTCCAATTTTCTTTCCATTACACAACTTCTAATTGCAACCCAAACAACATATACATACAAAACGTCAACTAATGGAATTACATACTAAAGTAATTGCATACACGTTGGAATTGTTGGAATAGAAAATAACTCTATTTCTAATTTAATTACATACATGCTAGAATGATTGTAATTACAAATATATATTCAAATTGTAAATATTTTCCAACTGATGTTCTTTATCTTTGATCTAATGTTGATTGTAGGCTTTGTTTACACTCTTCCTATTTCAAGATTTTATTATCTTGATTTTGGCTCATAAAATATGAGGGAATGTATTATATAGTAAGGGGTTGTACTCTATATTTGTATAGAATATTTAATTGTCCCACAATCAATATCAAGTCTCCTTTTCCAAATGGTTGTCATTATGAATAATGTCTAGGATTGTGGTGCCTATGGTTACTACCAACTTTCACTTTTTATTCAATGTATCAAGTGAATCAAAAAGGTTTGCTTCTTTTTCAACATAAGTACTCAATCCTTAGCAATCCATTATTTTCCTTAAATGAATAGAACACATAAGCTTGACACCTTGTGGATGGAATGGAATGACATGTGCATAAATTTCAGGCCATAAATAGCCACAACCTAAAAATTTATCTTTCCACTATGAATTATCATGAAATAGTGTCAAAAGGAATGAACTTTACAACCTCTAGCATTTCTACTTGTATCTGATCTTTAAACCAAGATAATGATATTATAAAATAGCCATCAACATCAAAAAAATTCTCCAATAAAATAATTTTACTTGAAATAATTTTACAAAACCTCGCTAACCTCAATTCCCAATAAAATAAAAGGCAATGGAAATATCAATAGATCACTAAAGGAAACATACCTTGAAGGAAGACAACATTATATGCAAAACAAGAGAAACAATAGCCTACAAAGGTAACCAAACCCACAATAATTACTAGTTGTTGGTGTCAGAAGTCACTCCTGAATTGCTTGTAGGAGCAGAGCCTGACACGCATCAGTTTAATGTCACAATTGGTTTATAAGAGATGATCAAATGGAAGCAAACTCAGAACAGTATCGTCTTAACTCAGAAGCTGGGCCAGGCATGCATGAATGAGTGAGGTCTTGATAAACTTCAAACAGTGAGTTGTAATAAGGGTGAGTAGGGGGAAGACTTCATAAGAAGGGTGCAAAGGCCTGCTATAGGCATCAAGCTTCTAACAGATGATGAGAGCAGGCATCTGAAGACAAGATCTTCTTACTTCCAAACACGGGAAACCAGAGAAACAACAATGCAACAATAAATCATTTACCATAACATAACTGTGTTAATTCATACAAATCATTCGATCATGAACTCTCCAGCATAAGACGAAAACAGGGATGTAAAAGGGAAACTGTTTGTCATAAAACAAGAAATCTCAAACACAACTACATAACCAGGAAACCAGAATGGTCATGAAAACTTTACAGTCGAGAGCTTAGCTCTACCATCGATAGATACAAAAATGGCGAAAACGCCTTCATATACTCAGAACTACAACAGCAGCAAAATCAAGACACTGCATTGAAGGCTTTGCGTCTGCATGGATTTCTGACAGTCAACCTCTAAAAAGATCGTGCATCTTATGTCAGACGCAATCTGACTCTTTGACAATTCCAACGACGAATCGACGTGCCTTTAATTCATTGTCATGCTTTCCCATTATGGCGGAGACGATGTCTAACCACCACCAACTGCTTCACCAACTGCTTCATAGGGATTGAGGATGATCTGGCCAACTCAGCACTTCAGAATATGAAAGACTCCTCATGCTGCCACCTGGAATAACTGAATGGCTTATTGAATAGGCGTGGAGGCCAGCGCGAAGGATGGGGCGCATGACAGGAGTGGTGGCGTCGGACTATGAGGGCGAGGCCTGAAAAGATAAGGGGGCGAAAGAGGTTATAGGAAAGATACATGGCAAAAGGAATAAGCATAGGAGGCAAGAGGGTGGACGTAATGGACATGTTTTAGTGGGAGGTTGACGTGGAGGGAATAGGACACATGGTGGGTGGCGAGTGGACGATGAGACGGGGAAAGGGCCATCTGGACGAAAGAGTAGGGGAGGATAGATGACACATGACAGCAGGGGAAAGGCGGCTCTGGAGGATGCCATGACGGGAGAAGGACCCATGTTGACTAAACATGGAGCAGCTAAGAATGATGTGGATCGTGCGAGCGTCGTTGATCCGGGCGCTAAGATCTCAGCCGTCGGAAAGCTGCGCGCCCAATTCCGGACCCCCCCCCCCTCTGCTTAAAGGTAGAAAGGCAGGGGGTTCGGAATTGCCTTTATCACCGTTGANGTGGATGCGCGCCATCTAGATCCGTTCGCTATTTACCACGGGCACATTTACATTTAAAACTTAGGACAAGTGGGTTTTAACCCATTCGTTTGCATTCTAACCCCTTTATAAGAAATATCGCTAACATCTGGCTCCATGGGGGATAGAGTCGTCCCTGTGACGCTCTAAGAACTCTTTTGCAGATTCAGTGCCTTTGCTGTTGGGCTATGGAGTCATTTATTAGTCCGAAAAACAACAACAAAAACAATATGTACAAAACAAAACAAAAAGAGCCAACTGTGGCTCACAGAAAACATTTCTTCAAGAAATGCCCATTCACTGGGCCACTAAAAACTTCTTGGCCTTCCAGATCCTGCAAACTGTAAGTGTTGTTCAAAAATACTTTGAGGATATTGAAAGGCTCGAACCAGAGGGCATCAAATTTACTGTGTTTTCCCTTTTCCTGCCTGGGTGCATCCCATTTGAGCACCAGATCACCCCGCTTGAATTCTTTCTTTTTTCTCTTCCTGTCAAAAGCCTGCTTGATCTTCTGCTGATGATTGTAGGCTCTATCCATGACCTGTTCTCTGATCTGTTGTACTTCCACCATCTGGTGAATTCTTCTGATCACATGGTTAGGTTCTCCTTCAAGGTCCTGAAGGAGATTTGCCACAGGTAAGGCAAGTTGAGTGGAGAAAACGACCTCTATTCCATAAACAAGTTGGAAAGGAGAGATGCCCAGGGACTTCTTGGTTGTCACCCGATCAGCCCAAAGAGAAAATTTGAGCTTTGAGTCCCAGGCCCTCTGATTGTCTTCCAGTAGCTTTTTGATAAGATTGATCAGGCTTTTATTGGAGGACTCTGCCAGTTCATTTCCTTGAGGATAGTATGGGGTAGAGTGAACCAATGAAATCCTAAATTGTTCACAAAATTTGACCAGAGGCTCTGACCTGAAGGGGGAGGCATTGTCAGTGACAACCCTGCTTGGGCAACCAAATCTGGCTATGATGTCTTCCAAGAGGCTGATGATTACTTTGTGAGAAGTTCTCCTGGTAGGGACAACCTCTATCCACTTGGTGAAATAATCAGTCGCAGTGAGGATCCATCTGTGCTGGCCACTTGAGGGAGGATGAATCTCCCCGATGAAATCCAATCCCCACTGTTGAAAGGGTGCCGAAACTACTATAGGCTTTAATGGCAGAGATTTGAGTTGTTGCTTACCTAAGAACTTATGGCATTTAATGCAAGCCCTGACTTCCTTGCAGACATCAGTAAACAAAGTAGGCCAGTAATACCCAGCCCAGAGGATTTTTTGGGCTGTGGTCTTCCAAAAATGATGACCTCCACAGAGACTGCTATGAAAATCGAACATCATCTTCTGGGCTTGCAGCGGGTCCAGACATATTAATAGTATCCCCAAAGGGTCTCTCCAATACAGGGTTCAGTCGATGAGACAATACCTGACCGATTTGAGCTTCAAAGTTCTGGCCCTACTCTTTCCCAATTCGTCAGGGGGCTTTAATTCTTGCAGAAAATACAAGATATCCTTGTACCAGGGACATGATGCTAGAGGTATGATGATCTGAGAATTCCTGCCGGATGACTCAGCTTGCTCATTCATGAAGTTAATCCCCAAAGTCTTACAATTGGATTCAACCAGCAGCTTGGCTAAACCTTGCCCCTTTATCAACTTGGTGGGCTTAATCTCCAGGTCAAATTCCAGGATCTTGGTGATCCATTTACCCCTTCTCCCGTCTATGTCAGGCTGTATAAGAATGTCCTTCACAGAGGTTGAATGGACATATGCAGTGATCTTTGAGTGCAAAACATAGATCCTTAAAGCCTTAAGAGCCTTCACCAGGGCATAGGCCTGCTTCTCCATGATCTCATATCGGAGTTCTACGTCTCTCAATGCCTTGTTGTAGAAAGAAATAGGTTGTTCTCATCCTTGATCATTTTTCCGCAACAAAACTTCCGCTACTGTATCACAGGAAGCAAAAGAAAATATCAGAAAATCTTTGGAATAATCGGGACTGATTAGCACAGGTGCCTCAGTCAATGCCTTCTTTATTTGATCGAAATATTCCCTGGGTGCAGAGGTCCATCTTACTTCATTCCCCTTCTTGAGCATGGATGTGATGTGTCTCACCAACTCAGCAAAATTTGAAACAAATCTGCTCAGAAAATTAATCCTTGCCAAAAATGCCTGAACCTCTTTCTTAGATTTGGGAAGGGACAGGGCCTGAATTGCTTCTACCCTGTCTGAATCAATCCCTACTCCCTCTGTTGATACTATATGGCCTAATAGTTTTCCCTCTTGCATAGAAAACAATGATTTCTTGGTGTTGGTGATGGAAGTCACTCCTGGATTGCTTGCAGGAGCAGAGCCCGACGCCCATCAGTTTAATGTCGCGATTTGCTTTAAAGGGGTGATCAAATGGAGGAAAACTCGAGGAGATATCACTCTAACTCGGGGAATGAGTCTGGTGCATATGGTGACAAAGGAGGTCTTGATCCAACTTCAGCCAGTGGGTTGATAAAGGGTGAGTAGGTGGAAGACTTGGTGAGGGAAATGAACAGACGGCTTTGGGCAACAGGCTTTCGGCTATCTGCAGAAGAAAGACACTAAATGCAAGCTCAGCTTGGTTCAGGGTCTCAAGAAACTGAGGAGGACTCGACTGGATCCTCCAATTCCAAGTCACTCAGTGCTGAGAAAATCATAGGAGCTGGCTAGAAACATCATAACTGCTACAGTGATCCTACCAACATCATCCTATAACAGCTATAGCTCGACTGGATCCTCCAATTCCAAGCGTTTCTACCACAGTGCAACAAAGACGTAAAAGAAACTAGCATTCATCAGGCAAGAAGTCTCATGAGTTCATACATAACCAGAGTATCAGTGCTTCATTAAAGATTTACAACCGGGAGATCAGCTCAACCATCGATAGATACAAAAATGGCGAAAACGCCTACATATACTCAAAACAACAACAGCAGCGAAATCAAGACACTGCATTGAAAGATTTGCATCTGCATGGCTTTTGACAGTCAACATCTGAAAGATCATGCAACTCATGTCAAACGCAATCTTAATTCTTTGACAGTTCCAACGGCGAATCGACGTGCCTTAAATTCATGGCCATGGTTTCCCATTATGGCGGAGGAGATATCTAACCACCACCAACCGCTTCAATAACTGCAACATCGGGATTGAGGATGGCCTGGCCAACTCGGCACCTTCTGGACATGGAGGGCCTCCCAAGCAGCCACCTAGAATAACCGAATAGCTTGAAGGACGAGTATGGAGGCCCACGCGACAAGTGGGCTTCGGCGACGGAGTGATGAGGCCACAACCGCAGGGGCGAAGCAAGAATGATGAGGGGTGAAAGAGGCGGCAGGGAATGACATAAGGCAAAAGGGATATAAGCGGAGAAGGTGGGAGAATAGACGTGGCAGGGGGTGTGTGGATGATGAGAGGGAAGGAAGACCATGCGGACCATAGAGGGGAGGTAGACGGATGACACATGGCAGCAGGAGAAAGGCGATTGGAAGGTGATATGACGGGAGAGGGTTCCACATACACGTAAGCACAGAGCAGCTGAGGATGATGTGG
>ML779107.1:378595-402686 GCA_009831015.1 Picea engelmannii | reverse complement strand
GAATAGAGGTCATGATAGGCTCGGGTGACTTCCAATCCTAATTCTTCCATGACGGCTTTGGGCATGAGGTTGTGGGAGGCCCCTGAGTCCATAAGGAAATTATGCAGTACCTTGTCATGTATGTTCAGGGAGGTGTAGAAGGGAGGGGATGAATCATCTATGTCTTCTACCATGGGACCTAGGACAACTGTAGGTCTTTCGTCTTGGAGGTTTATGGAGTCTGTGAGAGGATATGAGGCTTCGGATTTCAGCAGCTCAGAGAAGCGTTTTTTGAATTCCCCATGTCTGATTAGCTCGGTGAGGGGCACAGGAATCCTGATCTTTTGAACCTCATGTTCGAAATTGAAAGAAGACATGGGCTTTGGGATTTCTCTAATTTTGGGAACATGATTATGAACAATGGGAGAGAGAGGTTGGGCCTTCTTACCTCTATGAGCATCTGGTATCTTATTGGCAGGATTCTCTTCTCTATTGGATGGCTCGGGAACATCAAGTGATGCTTCTCTTTTGTCGGACCTCAAGTTGTACCTACCTCGACCACCGCTATATTTGTCTCCTTTACTCAATTCGTTCAGCTGACTATCCATGAGAGACTCTTCATATGTTGACTGGGTCAGATGAGGGAAAGGGGGAGTGACCTCTACATTGTGGATTTTATGCTCAGGCTCGTCTACTTCCCCTTCTTCTTCATCAGCCACAAAATTGTTCTGGAAGGGAGCCTAAATTTTTTGGTCGTCTCTGTCTCTTTCCTTCTCTCTGTGCATAGCTGGAGGAGCGAAATTATTTGGCCTTCTGAAACCTGCCCTTTTCTCGGTGCTCTGAGGGCCCTTTTTTATTTGTTTTCTTTCCACCTTCAACCTCTCCACCTCTTCTTTAAGGAGATTCATAACTCGGGTCAGCTCATTTACTTGAGGGTTGGACAGTGATGGGCTGGAAGTTGAGGCTTCCGACTTTTCCTTTCTTCTATCTGTGTCAGCCTGGCTTCTCAGTCTGTCAGCTGCCAATATGTTGGATTCCACTTCTATAGCTTCATCTTGCATCTGAGCTAAAGAGGTGGCTCTTCTTTCTCTTAACACGAGACAAAAATCAGGGTCAAATGCGCTAGCATAGGAAATTTGAGCAGAGGCCTCCGAAGGTTTAATCTCTGCAGGAATCTTGTTGTACATCTTATGAAATCTTTTGGAGAAGTCTGAGACAGACTCCCCTTCCATCTTCCTCAGAGACCCAAACTCTTTCATGTAATACATATGATCTTTTCTGTCTCCCCACTGCCTCAGGAAAATGTTATCCAAGGCTTCAATGCCAGCAATAGATCCAGGGGCCAGTTCCCGGAACCATTTCCTCACCTCCCCATCAAGGCTCTGGACAAAGACTTTCATCCAGACATCTTCACTCTCGATATTCAAGCTGTCTGCATAGCTGTAAAAGGCAGCTAGGTGCTCTTCAGTAGTTACATCTCCCTCGCCACTGAACTTGGGCATGTATTTCAAATAGTCTCCAATAGGGAGAGGGTTCAGAGGCTGGGGTAGAATCAAAGGAGCATATCTGGCAGCAACTATGGCATACATTCTGTTCGGAGGGGGATTACCACCAGCCATAGGGATATTAGGTAGAGGAGAACTCGGAGGAGAAGGAGTATGGACAGGAGATGTCAGAACAAAGATTATTGGAGGAGGCAACGGAGAAAACAGAGAGAAAGCCAAGGGATCTGAGTGTGCAGACGCTTCTCTCTGTGCAGCAGTAACCACAAAAGGAGGGGTGGTGAAACCTCTGGGAGCTCGAGGTCTGTGATGAGGTGAGACCTCCAGGGAGGAGGGAGTGACAAGTATTTCTCTTTCTGATACCAGACCAGGAGGAGAAAACTCAGCAGGAACACTCCCAAAATTTAGAGAACGTGGGACTTCGGAAGAAGGACGACTAGGAAGCTGCGAATAAGAAAATGGAGTTCTCACAGAAGGGGAGGGCGTATTACCTGTTTCATCGACGAAAACTTCCTTTGCATATCTCTTTCCCTTCCTACGCACTGCTTCCACGTCAGCTTTTGGTGTAGCTAAAGGCAAGTGTGGGTTAGACCTCGTGTGTCTGCCTCTCGAAGCCACAGTTGATAGAGAAAGTTCTCCCCAGTGGAGTCGTCACAATGGAGTCACCAGGTGCACAGTAGTAATCTTCAAGTTCTGATATCTGATGCACCTTCAGAATCAGTTGATCTTTGTCGTTCAATCCCGGGGAAAATATTCAACTTCGTCCCCAGCAACGGCGCCAGAAATGTTGGCGATGGAAGTCACTCCTGGATTGCTTGCAGGAGCAGAGCCCGAAGCCCATCAGTTTAATGTCACGATTTTCTTTAAAGGGGTGATCAAATGGAGGAAAACTTGAGGAGATATGACTCTAACTCAGGGACTGAGTCTGGTGCATATGGTGACAAAGGAGGTCTTGATCCAACTTCAGCCAGTGGGTTGATAAAGGGTGAGTAGGTGGAAGACTTGGTGAGGGAAATGAACAGACGGCTTTGGGCAACAGGATTTCGGCTATCTGCAGAAGAAAGACACTAAATGCAAGCTCAGCTTGGTTCAGGGTCTTAAGAAACTGAGGAGGACTCGACTGGATCCTCCAATTCCAAGTCACTCAGCGCTGAGAAAATCACAGGAGCTGGATAGAAACATCATAACTACTACAATGATCCTACCAACATCATCCTATAACAGCTATAGCTCGACTGGATCCTCCAATTCCAAGCGTTTCTACCACAGTGCAACAAAGACATGAAAGAAACCAGCATTCATCAGGCAAGAAGTCTCATGAGTTCATACATAACCAGAATATCAGTGCTTCATTAAAGATTTACAACCAGGAGCTCAGCTCAACCATCGATAGATACAAAAATGGCGAAAACATCTACATATACTCAAAACAACAACAACAATGAAATCAAGACACTGCATTGAAAGCTTTGCGTCTGCATGGCTTCTGACAGTCAACATCTGAAAGATCGTGCAACTCATGTCAGACGCAATCTTAATTCTTTGACAGTTCCAACGGTGAATCAACGTGCCTTAAATTCATGGTCGTGCTTTCCCATTATGGCGGAGGAGATATCTAACCACCACCAACCACTTCAATAACTGCAACATCGAGATTGAGGATGTCCCAACCAACTCGGCACCTTCTGGACATGGAGGGCCTCCCAAGCAGCCACCTGGAATAACCGAATAGCTTGAAGGACGAGTATGGAGGCCCACGCAACAAGTGGGCTTCGGCGACGGAGTGATGAGGCCACAACCGCAGGGGCGAAGCAAGAACGATGAGGGGTGAAAGAGGCGGCAGGGGATGACATAAGGTAAAAGGGATATAAGCGGAGAAGGTGGGAGAATAGACATGGCAGGGGGTGTGTGGATGATGAGAGGGAAGGAAGACCACGCGGACCATAGAGGGGAGGTTGACGGATGACACATGGCAGCAGAAGAAAGGCGGTTGGAAGGTGATATGATGGGAGAGGGGTCCACATACACTTAAGCACAGAGCAGCTGAGGATGATGTGGATCGCACGAGCGCCGTTGATCTGGGCGCTAATATCTCAGTCGTTGGAAAGTTGCGAGCCCGATTCTGGACCCCCCCCTCCGCTTAAAGGTAGAAAGGCAGGGGGGGTCTGGAATTTCCTTCATCGCCGTTGATCCGGGCACGCTAATCTGGGCCGTCGAATAGGTGTGCCCTGGATTCCAGACCCCCCCCGCTTAAAGGTAGAAAGGCGGGGGGGGGGTCTGGAATCACACCTGCGTCATTGATCCAGGCACTGTAATCCTAGCCGTCCAGACTTGATTTTCATTTAATTATGGGCGCATTAGCACCCAAACTTAGGACAAGTGGGTTTTTAACCCACTCTTCTACATTCCAACCCCCTTACAAGAAATATCTCTAACACTTAGGATTTAAAGATAGGCCATACCTCCGACACTTCTGGAAAAATCTTTTTAAGTGGCAGCAGTGCTCTTTATCAGTCTTAGAGAAGACTGTGATGTCATCCAGATATATCACAACAAACTGGTCCTTCTCCCCGATGAAGGCTATGTCCATGGCCCGCTGAAGTGTGGCTCCTGCATTCATCAGTCCGAAAGGCATCTTGGCATACATGAATGTGCCCTAAGGAGTGGTGAAGGATGTATTTTCCCTGTCCTCAGGCATGAATGATATCTGATTGTAACCAGAAAAACCATCAATCATGGATATTCTAGATGCACCGGTTACCCTCTGCAGTATATGTTCCATGTTGGGCAGGGGATAGTTGTCCTTCCTTGAACTTCTGTTTAGGTTCCTGAAATCGACACAGAGTCTGATTTCTCCATTCTTTTTCCTCACTGGGACCAAATTGGCCACCCATTCAGAGTATCTCAAGGGGACAATGATTTGGGCATCTAGTAGTTTCTTCACTTCCTTCTCCATGACAGGTAGCAGCATGGGATTTATCTATCTCAGCTTCTGCTTGAATGGCTTAGCCTCTTCTTTTAGTGGGATTTTGTGCTCAATGACTGATGTGTCATATGTCTTGAGCTCTTCGTAGGTCCATGCAAACACATCAGTAAACTCCCTTAGCAACTCAGTATATTCGGCCCTCTTCTCCTTGGTCAAACTCCTTGAGAACCTGACAAACTTGGGCTCCTCTGGTGTGCCTATGTTTCATTCAGCTGTTTCAGTATCATCACCTGAAACTCTACCCTTCACTGTCACATCGTTCCCGTCAAACAACCTTTCTAATGGGATTAGTCCTTTCGGAATGTGGTTGCTTGGTAGCTGAATGATCTGGTGGTCAGCAATTTTATTCAAAAACTCCCCAGGGTAACGGTCAGGTTTTCCTTCAATGTCAGGATCCTCATCTATGTGCAATGCAGAAAAGTTATCAACGTATTAAAGAAACTTTTCGATCTCTTGATCATCCTCAAATACCTTCCAATGCTTGACATTGTCTGGTACAGAGGGCCTATACTTTATTTCAACATCGGACCCGACAGGGGGCAACATAGGAACTTCGAGCACACTAGTTGTGAAAGCTAAAAAGTCGGCTGGAGTATTTTCTCCCCTGGGAATGTAGGAAATGTTAAAAGCCGAGAAAAAATTGTCAACTAGGTCCCACACCATGTTCCTGTAATTCTTGAGTCGAGGATGCTTGGCCTGATAAACGTTTTTGACCTGCTGGACAATCAGTTCTACATCCCCAAACACAACCATCTCTCTTATTTCCATCTATTGTGCAGCCCTTAATCCCAGAACCAGAGCTTCATACTCTGCCACATTGTTGGTGACTTCGAATTCCAACCTGTATGACAGAGAAATGGTCTCTTGACAAGGGGACACGAACACTATCCCGACACCTGCACCCATACTGGAGGAAGCTCCATCAAATAACATCTTCCAAATAGAGGTGGTTGGAGTGGGTGTCTCCTGATTAAGAATGGGTTTCTTTCTGATCTGTAAAGGAGCCTCAGGGGTGTGGGTGAGCTATAGTAAAATGGAGCCTAAATCAGTGTCCAAGGCATAGATGGGATGATTGGTAGGGTTGGCTTCATCACTGATTATATAGGCCAGCTGGGCTTCTCTGTACAATCTCCTATGTTCCCCTCCAAAGACTGGAATGGTGGCATATGTGAGATCCATCTGCAAGGTTCCCCCCAGTCTCTTTATCCAAGATCTTGACAACAAAATGCCAAACTTAGGGGGGACGTCAGCTACCACAACATCCATGACCATACTCTTCATGGGTAGCTGAAACAGGGAAACTACCAGGTCCTTGATGACTCCCAAACACTGAACCCTCCTGGATTCGAAAGAATAGAGGTCATGATAGGCCCGGGTGACTTCCAGTCCTAATTCCTCCATGACAGTTTTGTGCATGAGGTTGTGGGAGGCCCCTGAATCCATAAGGAAATTATGCAGCACTTTGTCATGTATGTTCAGGGATGTGTAGAAGGGAGGGGATGAATCATCTCTGTCTTCTACCATGGGACCTAGGACAACTGCAGGCCTTTCATCTTGGAGGTTTATAGAGTCTATGAGAGGGTATGAGGCTTCAGACTTCAACAGATCAGAGAAGCATTTTTTGAATTCCCCATGTTTAATTAACTCAGTGAGCGGCACAAGAATTCTGATCTTTTGAATCTCATGTTCGAAATTAAAATAAGACATAGGCTTTGGGATTTCTCTAATTTCAGGAACATGATTATGGACAATGGGAGAGAGAGGTTGAGCCTTCTTACCTCTTTGAGCTCCTGCTACTTCATTAGCAGGTTTCTCTTTCCTAGTGGATTGCTCAGGAACATGAGGTGTTGCTGCTCTTTTGTCGGACCTCAGGTTGTACCTGCCTCGACCACCGCTAGATTTGTCTCCCTTGCTCAATTCATTCAGCTGGCCGTCCATGAGAAACTCTTCATAAGAAGTCTGAGTGAGATGAGGAAAAGGAGGAGTGTCTTCTAAGCAGTGGATTTTAGGCTCAGGCTCGTCTGTTTCCCCTTCTTCTTCATCAGCCACAAAATTGTTCTGAAAGGGAGCCTGAATTCTTTGGTCTTCTCTGTCTCTTCCTCTTTCTCGGTGAATAGTCGGGGGAGAAATATTGTTTGGCCTTATGAAACCACCTTTATTTTCGGTGTTCTGAGGGCCCTTATACATTTGCTTCCTTTCCACCTTCAATCTCTCCACCTCTTCTTTAAGGAAGTTCATTACTTGGGTCAGCTCATTTACTTGAGGGTGGGGCAGTGATGGGCCAGAAGTTGAGGCTTCCGATTTTTCCTTTCTTCTGTCTGTGTCGGCCTGGTTTCTCAGCCTGTCAGCTGCCAATATGTTGGATTCCACTTCTATAGCTGCATATTGCATCTGAGCTAAAGAGGTGGCTCTTCTTTCTCTTAATAAGAGACAAAAATCAGGGTCAAATTCACCAACATAGGAAATTTGAGCAGAGGCCTCTGAGGGTTTAATCTCTGCAGGAATCTTGTTATACATTTTATTGAATCTTTTGGAGAAGTCAGAGACAGACTCTCCATCCATTTTCTTCAGAGCCCCAAACTCTGTCATGTAATACATATAATCCTTCCTGTCTCCCCAGTGTCTCAGGAAAACACTATCTAGAGCCTCAATTCCAGCAATAGATCCGGGGGCTAGTCCTCTAAACCATTTCCTGACCTCACCCTCCAGGCTCTGGACAAAGAATCTCATCCAGACATCTTCATTTTCAATGTTTAGGTTGTCTGCATAACTGTAAAAAGTAGCCAAGTTCTCCTCAGCAGTTATGTTTCCCTCCCCACTGAACTTGGGCATGTACTTCAAGTAGTCTCCAGCAGGGAGAGGATTCATAGGATGTGGTAGGATTAAAGGAGCATATCTAGCAGCAACTATGGCATCCATTATATTCAGAGGGAGATTAGCGCTAGACATATGGCTATTAGGTAGAGGAGAACTCGGAGGAGAAGGAGTATGGACGGATGATGTCGGAAAACAGGTTCTTGGAGGAGACAACGGAGAAAACAGAGAGAGAGCCAAGGGACCTGAGTGGTGAAACCTTCAGAAGCTTGAGGTCTGTGTTGAAACCTTCAGAAGCTTGAGGTCTGTGTTGAGGCACGACCTCCAGGGAGGGGGGAGTGACAAGGATCTCTCTTTCTGGTACCAGACCAGGAGGAGAAAACTCAGCAGGAACACTCCCGAAATTCAGAAAACGGGAAACCTCAGAAGAAGGACGACTAGGAAGCTGTGAATAAGAAAATGGAGTTCTCACAAAAGGGGAAGGCGCATTACCTATTTCAGCGATGGAAAATTCTTTCCCAAAGCTCTTTCCCTTTCTGCGCACTGCTTCCAAGTCAGCTTCTGGTGTAGCTAAAGGCAAGTGTGGATTAGACCTCGTCTGTCAGCCTCTCGAAGCCACAGTTGATAGAGCAGGTTCTCCCCAGTGGAGTCGTCACAATGGAGTCGCCAGGTGCACAGTAGAAATCTTCAAGTTCTGATATCTGATGCACCCTCAGAATCAGTTGATCTTTGTCGTTCAATCCCAGGGAAAATATTCAACTTCGTCCCCGACAACGGCGCCAGAAATGTTGGCGTCAGAAGTCACTCCTGGATTGCTTGCAGGAGCAGAGCCTGACACCCATCAGTTTAATGTCACGATTGGTTTATAAGAGATGATCAAATGGAAGCAAACTCAGAACAGTATCGTCTTAACTCAGAAGCTGGGTCAGGCATGCATGAATGAGTGAGGTCTTGATAAACTTCAAACAGTGAGTTGTAATAAGGGTGAGTAGGGGGAAGACTTCATAAGAAGGGTGCAAAGGCCTGCTATAGGCATCAAGCTTCTAACAGACGATGAGAGCAGGCATCTGAAGACAAGATCTTCTTACTTCCAAACGTGGGAAACCAGAGAAACAACAATGCAACAATAAATCATTTAGCATAACATAACTGTGTTAATTCATACAAATCATTCGATCATGAACTCTCCAGCATAAGATGAAAACAGGGATGGAAAAGGGAAACTGTTTGTCATAAAACAAGAAATCTCAAGCACAACTACATAACCAGGAAACCAGAATGGTCATGAAAACTTTACAGTCGGGAGCTTAGCTCTACCATCGATAGATACAAAAATGGTGAAAACGCCTTCATATACTCAGAACTACAACAACAGCAAAATCAAGACACTGCATTGAAGGCTTTGCATCTGCATGGCTTTCTGACAGTCAACCTCTGAAAAGATTGTGCATCTTATGTCAGACGCAATCTGACTCTTTGACAGTTCCAACGATGAATCGACGTGCCTTTAATTCATTGCCGTTCTTTCCCATTATGGCGGAGACGATGTCTAACCACCACCAACTGCTTCAATAACTGCTTCATAGGGATTGAGGATGATCTGGCCAACTCAAGACTTTAGGATACAGAAGACTCCTCGTGCTGCCACCTGGAATAACTTAATGGCTTGTTGAATAGGCATGGAGGCCAGCGTGAAGGATGGGGCGCATGACAGGAGTGGCGGCGTCGGACTATGAGGGCGAGGCCTGAAAAGATAAGGGGGCGAAAGAGGTTATAGGAAAGATACATGGCAAAAGGAATAAGCATAGGAGGCAAGAGGGTGGACGCAATGGACATGTTTTAGTGGGAGGTTGACGTGGAGGGAATAGGACACGTGGTGGGTGGCGAGTGGACGATGAGACGGGGAAAGGGCCATCTGGACGAAAGAGTAGGGGAGGATAGATGACACACAGTAGCAGGGGAAAGGCGGCTCTGGAGGATGCCATGACGGGAGAAGGGCCCATGCTGACTAAACATGGAGCAGCTGAGAATGATGTGGATCGTGCGAGCGCTGTTGATCCAGGTGCTAAGATCTCAGCCGTCGGAAAGCTACGCGCCCGATTCCGGACCCCCCCCCTCTGCTTAAAGGTAGAAAGGTAGGGGGGTCTGAAATTTCCTTTATCACCGTTGAAGAGTTGTGCCCACGATTCCAGACCCCCCCCCCTCCGCTTAAAGGTAGAAAGGTGGGGGGGGTCCGGAATTTCATATGAGTCGTTGATTTGGGCGCATGGATGCGCGTCGTCCAGATCCGTTCGCTGTTTACCACGGGCACATTTACATTTAAAACTTAGGACAAATGGGTTTTAACCCATTCTTTTGCATTCTAACCCCTTTACAAGAAATATCTCTAACACTAGTATGCAAGAAAATCCACAACAATTACCCATATCATAAGTCAATTTTCTTCAATTACAAACAATTATCCATATTAGAGGAGACTTTTCTTCAACATACAAGTTGCTTTTGGTCATAAGGCTTTTATTTTCTCACTTAACTCAGGAATGGTTATTATTATTAAGGAAAGGGCACTAAAATAGAAAACACTTTAAGGCAATGGAAGTCGACTACATTCCATAGGATGGACTTTTACCTACGAAGTGAACATTAAGAAATCCTAAAGAATTTGAAAGAAGGCATCATATGCAAAGGAGGAGCAAGGATAATATGAAAAGGCAAGAAAAATCGTAACAATTACCAACATGCAAGCAAATTCACAAGAATTACACATTTCAGAGGTAATTTTCTTCAATAAAATATACCAACAAATACTCATATCATAGGTCAATTTTCTTTGAATTTCGAGTTTC
Source organism: Picea engelmannii (assembly GCA_009831015.1). Lineage (NCBI taxonomy): Eukaryota > Viridiplantae > Streptophyta > Pinopsida > Pinales > Pinaceae > Picea > Picea engelmannii. The sequence continues at coordinate 392,559 of ML779107.1, read as the reverse complement.
TTTTGGTTATAGGGATTTTTATCTGCTCCATGGACTTTACAATTTGTTTCTATTATTAAGGCTTTATTTGCTCCATTAACTTTACAATTTATTTCTATTATTAAAGCAAGGGCGGTGAAAAAAGAAAACACTTAAAAGAAATGGAAGTTGATTGCATGAAGAATAGTATTCAAAGGTAAGTAAACTTACATCAATTAAGGCATCCTATATGTAAGGCATCCTATAGAGCTATAGCTTGGAGAGAGACAACATTATATGAAAATGAGTAGAAAGAATAGTAATGAAAAGTAAGCAAACCTACATCAATTACTACCATGTAAGAAAACCAACAAAAATTAACAATTATCCATATTAGAGGTTGATTTTCAAGCAAAAAAAATAACAATAACCATTAATTATCTATATTAGAAATAAATTTGCAAACAAATCGATATCTATTACCAATAGAACACAAATTTCCATGAAAAATGCAATGTGCTGAAAATATATTGTATGTTCATAAAATGGTAGGATTGAAATCCTACCACATAACTATGCTTCCTTTGCCCCAATTTATCCCAATTCAAAGCCTCTTCATAGATTCACAACCAAAGCCCCCAAACTTTCCCTCCTACAACAGTATAAGCAAATTTGGATTAGAATTGTTAATACACAAGGAAAAAAATCATTAGCGAAGCTAATGGGAATAACAATTTACCTCTCTTCTTTTTCACACTAGAATGAGTTGCAAAGGTAAAAAATGAGTTGATATTAGAACAACATGTTCCCCAACAACTTGAATGGAAGGTATATCCCACCCACCACAAGACTGCACAAGGATGGTGTAATAGCTTTTACTGAATGCATTGAAGGAATGACTACAAACCAAGCACGGGTAATGCTAGATTCTGAGACAAGTGACCACACATTCTATCACATTGAACTAAGAACTCGCTCAAACATATTATTAAACGAATTACACGGGAGTAGAGGGAAAGATCCCTCCATTTCAAGGTGTATAGACCACTTCACCACTAAGCATGAAACAAATTACACAGGAGTAGTAAAATAGAATTAAAAAAATAAATAAAAAATAAAAAATATTGAAAACTGAAATCAACCATTCTTATTCATAAATGATTTCAAACCTGGTTGGATTTGCTCGCATTTATCTTTTTCTTCTGCTCAAAAAACTTTCAACCCCTTCACAATGGAGAAACTATAAAGTAAAATGCTAAAATGGTTTGGAGTTGTTTAATCATTCTATTTTTTGGTAAAACACATTTTTTTTTTGAGTTGTTTAATTATTTTATGTTTTTTTTTTTTTTTGGTCTAAATCAGATTACATAAATCTATACAAAATCACAATTTTTTGTGGTTTAACTTGTATTTCTGAATGCATAAATGGATTCAGCATGCTGAAAAACCAGAAACACTTAGATTATACAAACTAACCACTGAAATTTGTACATCAAACAATTTCTCTACACATTTTGTGCAAAATTAAACTGAAAATATCCCCAAAAAGAAGAAGTAATTAAAACAAAACCCTAATTGACACAAAAGCCAGGCCAGAAAACTCCATGGCTCAGTGAATAATCGATTGTGTGAAAACTAAGCAGGAATGTAGTAAATAATTTGATTCGTCATTATCAAGCTAATTTCACTAATAAATCTCAGTAATGATTAACTACCATGTTTTAACATGAGAGAAACATAATCTATAAAATCTCCACCTTCAAATTCTTGTAACTACCAAAAATATTCTAAACAGATTAAATCGTGTCCATAAAAACCCTCTTTAGATGATTAAATTTGATGATTGTCGATAGATATAAACCTTTGGGCCTAAAATGACAAAAAAAACTCACCTAAAATTGATTTGGATGCCTACCATTCCAGTACCTACTGTTCTACTCAAGAAGGTATAGTCTACCACGACAGGTATTCAACGCACCGAGTCTCTACACCAGAAAACAAATATTTATATTTGACATTCGTAGCATCATCCTTATAATCCATGTTAATTAACAATCTTTTCTAAGAAAAAATCTGTGCTTTCCACTGTTATAAATTCGATAACGAAAGCGTTGTTGACTTTGGTATGGTCGTGCTCCACATTGCATTTGACAGACCAACAAGCATGAAAACGTCATTTTTAATCATCTTCCCTGCAAAATCTAAGTTCAAGCGGTCATCTTGTACATACATTCTAGTCCATTAGGTGTTTTAAATGACAAACATGGCAAAACTACGTAAAAATGGGAAACAATTCATTATACTATCGAAAAATGACACAAAAAACATTTCATTATGAGTTTATTACCAAATTGGGTCAGTTTGGGGGGAAAATTACCAAAAAAAACCTTTTGAAGTGTTCTGATGCACTGCACGGAATTGAAAAAAAAAAATTAAAAGCGACCAAATTTCAGGCCAATTTCAAATTTTAATCGAGTGAAAATGAAATCATGTAACAAAAAAATTATCTAGGCTCTTCTATCCCAAGGAGACATGATTCCACCGTTGAGAATAAATGAAAATTCATGGTATTTTCCAAAATTTTGAAATGTTTGGAATCTACCAGTGGATCTATCGAACTATCTATAGAGCATTTCAAATGGCACAACCCTAAAAGTAGAGTGAGCATTGATGCTTGTATGAGAGTTTGGAAGCACATAATGAAGTGTAATAATGAAAACCAACTTGGTAATTTTTTTTGTTTTACCCTGCTGCAGTGTGTCAGAGAGGGATATGCACCAGGGCATCATGTTTACATGCATCGGGGTGCTTTGTTCAATGCTATGTATTTTTTTTGTATATAATGGATAATAATGTGCCTTACTAGTTTAGAACCAGGGAATTAGTTTTATGTGTGCACCGGGGCATAGGGACATTATAGGCACACCGGTAAAAAATCCTCCACAAAAACCTACAGTTGCTCGCCTCCTCTATAAACAAAGAAAAAATAATTTTTTGGGGAAAGTTACATAAAAACCTCCACCGCAAGGTGTTCTCCTTATAGTGTCATGGTAAGGGTAGAATCAAAGGCCCACGCAGGCAAAGTGAACTGATCCAATTCCTCTATTGAAGGATAAATGAGATCAATGTCTGCTCTGGCCCTTTGAATGGCCTAATAGGAAATTTTCTCTACATGCAATGGCATAGACATCCTTCCATGTCTATTTTCCTCTGTTGAGATAGAATGTTCTAGTAAATTCAATGGATCTTCAAAACATGATGTTATGAAGAAATGTTCCACATTCATGAATTTGGTAGTAGTTGATGAAACTACATACACAGGGATAGAGTCAATGTAAGATATGGGTGATGGGAGATTGAAAGTTTCCATAAGGGTAGGGACCTAGGGTACATTTCCACAACCATATTTTAACATACCCTTGCGGAATTATCAATCAATTGGACATTAGGTTTCAAAGACATAGCCAGATCAGGTCTACATAAAGGAAACTAATCAATAGTAATGATCTTCCCTTCAAGAGGGAAATAGATCAAGTGGAAAACCATTGATACCATAGAAATCATTCTATACATCCAACTACGACCCAAGACGATTCTGTAATCTAAGGGGGCGTCGACAACCTCAACCTCTATGGACATAGCTTTCCCCCCTATTTGAATGGGAAATGATGGAATCATTTTGTGAGGCCTAAAAGAATGCATGTCAAAGTATTTTAACATTGTTGGTGATGGGATGATCTCATGGGAGCCAAGGGCTCACCAACATGAGAATGACATGATGCACATAGAAGTTCCTTCATCCATCATTGTCTTGAAAATATTTGTTCTACAAGACAAAACTTGTATCTAGAAAGTGACATAATGTAAACGACAGGACTTCAAGTTGTTAGGATAAAATTTTATCAACTAAAAGTCATTGGAATCAAAGGCATTGATTGCTAATAGAAAATTCTTACACTACAAAGTGAAGCACTAGAGGAAGAGGAATAAGTAGTACCTTTATTATTCTTGTTCTTGTTATTTTCTCCAAGTTGTTGGTTACCATTGGGGTTAAATGTCTGAACTATATAGATATCGAAGGATTGAACAGAGGAAGAGGTATAAGTAGTACCTTGTGGAGCTATAGGTGAATGCAAATACATATGGCTCATATGACTCATCACCTGACTTTCCACGACATTCCATGGGACCAATCATACCATTGACATGTGGTCCAGGATTTCGTTTTGTGGGGTCAATGTCCAACCTTGGTGCATTAGGTAGAATCTTGTAGAGAACCTTGGATTGTGAATATACCAAATCCAACTATTGGGATCTTAAAGTGGCATAGGAAATGAAAAAAACACTTTCTAATGGAGACTAGAAAAAACTACAATTAACCAAGTAGAGGCTCTTGCTTTATACCAAGGATTGAGGATAATTGACAATAGGCCATGCAAGAATCTAATTTTTACAGGGAACTCAACTTTAATCATTAAAATAATGGGCAAATCCTTCCACCCGAGTAATGGTGCTCTAATTAGAACAATATCTCAAATCAAAAGAGAAGTCTCCAGGTTTGTGAGTGTTGAAATTTATCTTGTCCTCAAGGCTCTCAATTGATAAGATGATACATTAGTCAATAAAGAAAATCAATTGGATTGTGGTAAACTTAGGTTAAAAAATGGGGACGATTATTTCGCTATCCCCTAATTTGATGTCAATAAGACTTATGATAAACCATGGCATGTTGAACACTTGTCACATAATTTCATTTGGGACGGACACATATTGAATATGGTGGTCAAGACACATACATAGTGCGATCATCTCACACATGAATTATCCAATGCAAGTGAGATCTATTCAACCACTTTGTCTCATGATCTTTCATGCAGGTGGGATTATGGCCTTGAAATTAAGAATTGATGTTTATTGTGGGTTTGCGGCTTATAATTCTAGTGAAATTAGGTATCAATCGAGGTTCAACGTTTCTCTATGAATCATCCTTGTGGGATCACAACTTTGGGATTTGGTTGGCTCTTCGAGATTTTAACTCTGGTTTGTGTGGAATAGGATAATTTTAATCAGCCTAAGATTGGCAATGTGCTCCAAAACAACTCGGTTCCTCTAGATTTAGGGGCATTAGTGACTCTTCTGTGACTCTTCTGGTGACGATGGTTTGTGCAGTTTTTATGGTCCTCATTTTTTCATGGCCTCTATGACCTTTGTGCCCCCCCAATCTACTTTCTTCAAGTTTGTGGGCCTACTTTCATTTTGTCTCAATGTTGGTGTTATTATCTAATTATCTTTGGTGTCTTTAGTGGTTTGTGTGGCCCTCATTTAGTTGGTGATTGTTGTGGTTCTTGTGACTCTCGTAATGATTGTGGCTTCTATGTATTTTGTGGCCCCTTAGTCAGTGCAATACAAGTCCATATGGTTTCTCTCGTTTCATGTCATCACTGGTAGTGCCATCCTTTGCTGAAGGTAAGTGGTCAAACCTTTGTTATTGGCCTACTTGGGGTGCTAGATAATGATTTCATAAATTCTATACTGTATGTGACTAGTGATAAAAAAGAGTTGTCTTTGGGTTTATGGTGAGAGCTCTTAATGGATCATGGGCATGCAGGATGGTTCCCTTTGTGTGAGACCTCAAAAATTTAGTGAATTTTAAGAAGGGATGAGGTTTACCTCAATCTCATCTTTCTAAGATAGTATGTAATCTCAAGAAGCTAACAGGGACATTGAAGTTTATTGATTGAGACCCTTCACCACCAAAAGCAACAAATTGCAGATTTGCAAGTTAAATGTGCAACCCTCAAAGAAACGATTGATGGCCTAACTGGAATTAACTCCATATCTCAATCAATTACTATATTGTTGATTGGGTCAGGAAGGGATAAGGAACATGAAACTATCCAACAACAACAAGAGGACATGGAGATGTTGAATGTGGACCAAAATTACATAAAAAATGAAATGCAACAAAAAGAAACCTATAGTTAAATTGGTCTCATCCAATAATATTTTATGTATTTTAAAGTTTGTTTGTTGTTAAGATTTTTTTGTGTGATTGTACACTTGGACTAAATTTCATAAATCATTTTTGAAGAAATCTTATGCAGTATTAAAGTATTAGATCCAATCTTTGAACATACTTTAAACAATTTTGTTGAATAATCTCTTTATATGTATGTTGTGCCCATATCTATTCAACACAATATCTACATATTTCATTTACCTTTACTTCATCTTCCTTTTTATCTCCATCTCAAACCACTATACTTAAATTATGATCATTTTTTTAATATAATAATTAGTATAAAACTTCCTTTTTATCTTCATCTCAAACCACCACTATACTTAAATTATAATATTTTTTTAATGTAATAAATAGTATAAAACTTGTAATGTCCCCCTTTTCCAATATAAACCCAACATTCTAAATATGAATGGATTTATCATGTCCTCCTCATATTAGAACTACCATAAAATAAATTAACCTCAATCTTTTTTAACTTATAATATCTTTCTTCTTTGTAACGTATAATGTTTTGAGAAGGCATGTCATACTTCCCTTTTATTAAAAAAACACCCCTTCAAATAAATAAAATTAATAAGACCATATGCTTTATACATACAAGGGAGTAGATAGCTTGTATTAAACATTTTTTCTATTTGGTTTTTACTTGAAATCCGGTGAGGAATTGTTGGATCAGCAAATTTGAGTGGCTAAGTTTATATAATCAAAGCTTTTTAGGTTTTTCAGCATGCTAAATCTATTTATGCATTCAGAAATGAAATTTAAACAACAAAAAATAGTGATTTGTCCAAACCTACCAACCAAAAAGTAGAACATTTAACCGACACCTAAAATCTAACCTCTTTGGAGTGCCCATGGCAGACATTTATATTGTAAACAAAACTTGTTCTCCTTATCACAATTCATTTTCATACCTTCCTCTTTTAATATAGTTTTCAAAATCTTGAATATTAAGATGTTTCCTCGTTATAATCCACATCAATTCACGCCCGCGAATTTCAACTTGTAAATTTCGTTACATTGATTTTTGGTGAAAAAATATCGTGTCAATGGCCATTGCCGTGTTCTGCCATTGCATTGACTGCAAACGCGTCTAACGCGATGCCTTTATTCTGACATCTTAGGCCTGTTATCTCTGCGGAGAAGATGAAGAGAAGTCTGACGTCTAACGCGATGCACTGCTCTTTCTGCTGCTCTCTGTAAACATTGGCTGCCATGGGTACTCCAAAAATGGTAAGATCCATCTCAAGTCTTAGTTACATTACAAAAAGATCTATCTCAAATCTCAGTTACATTATAAAAAAATGACTGCTATTTAACCTTTTATTCATTTTCTATTCTCTCGAGAACTTGTGGTTGCAGGAAACGAGCTCCAAATGAGTATGAGCCAGGCAGATCCATGGCGTTTGCAGGGCACAAATGTAAGAGGATTACGGCATATGATGAAGAGTTATTCGTACGAGGATAGATCTGTGGAAATAAGTAGGAGGACACAGCCGCCTAGCCCTCCTACGCCACTAGGTAACCCAGGCACCAGTTGGCACCCTCCTCGTGTCTCTTCGCCTCCGCCACATGTGCCCTAAATCCGTTCTGGTGCTATATGTGCTCTAAATCCGTTCTGTTGTTTGAAAGGAGAATTTATGATACATAGAAATAAGAATTTTGGTAATGAGTTAAGAATGGAGGATAGTAACTCAATATGTTTGATGTGAACTTATCAATTGTTTTTTTAAATGAAGAATGATTGGAAGTGCACTTTCTTTTTATTAAATATCATGGGAAAATTGAGAGATGTCTCCCACATTTATTGATGATATTTTTAGTAGTGTGTTTTATTTATGGAGATTTGAATTGAGTAATCAGTGATATGGAAGTAACCAAATGCCCAATAACATTGGGGACAAACACTATTTTCAACATTTCAAGTGCATGTTATTAATGATTACATTGTGTCAAGGGTGGTGTTATCCTCAATTATTGTATTGATTTAATGGTGTTGTTTTCCTCAATTATTGCATTGAGTTAATGACACTTCTATATTGCTTGTCACAATTAGGCTTAATATTTGCCCATATGGATATATTCATTCTTTTTGGTAAGTGGATCATTTATTCAGTTTGGATTTGTTTAATTGATCATCCACTCCATCCCAATCAAAATGTGAAGTTTAATTAGTATGGAATTAAGAAGCAATTTTATCCATTAGGGTATTTACATAAAGCAATGATGGAATGACAAACCTTAAGGTAAAGTAAAGGACAAACTGTACAAAGTTTCACATAGGAGTTTAGGAATAAAACTCTTGCATTGAAAATTCCTTTGGATTCTTATGAAACTTTAATGAAGTATATTGGCACACTTCACAGTTATATTCGACATACTTTGCTCTTGTTTAACCCCACTAGTCTTGACGAAGTTTTAATGAAGTATATTGGCACACTTCACAGTTATATTCGACATACTTTGCTCTTGTTTAACCCCACTAGTCTTGACGAAGTTTGTGTGCAAGCTACTCACCTTGAGAACAGGGGGAAACATGTTCAAGAAGATCCCATAAAGAAACCTTCCAATTTCCCACAAAAGACTTTCAAGAAGTTTAAAAGGAAGGACAAGAAGACCGCTACGGTGACGAGAGAAGGAGGAAAACCATCTTGCACTCATTGCAAGAAGAGCGACCACGATGAAGAACACTGTTGGAAACTGCATCTGGAAAAGAAACCAAAACAGTTCGGTGGAAAGGGGAAGACAAAGACCGTTGCTACGGTACAACAAGATCTCGGTTTCGATTCAGGAGATGAAGGAAAGATCACAACAGTTGGATTACAAGGCAAAGATTCTTTTCATGCTAGTTCTAGTTCCAATGATGAATGTCATGTTGATGAACGCAAGAGGAATGAGTTATTTCACATAAGAGTTGTATCTAAACATACTAAGATAGATACATTATTTGATCCGGGTTCCCAAGTAAACTTAATATCTGAAGCACTTGTCAAAAAAATAGGTCTTGAAACGAAACCACATCTGTAGCCTTATCCTCTTGGTTGGGTATGTGATAAAGCAAAACTTAATGTCACCAAACAATGTAGGATCATATTTGCTATTGCTTCAAAATTGATAGATGAAGTGGATTTGGATGTTGTACCACTTGATATATGTGGCATAGTGTTGGGAAGCCCTTATCTTTATGATAGAAAAGCAATATTCTTTCGACATGAGAACAAATACCACCTCACTAAGGGGGTAGTGGAATATATTGTTAGAGCTCACATCATGAGGGTAAATAAAACACTTATTAGTGCAGGGAAAATGAAAAGACTCATAAACACTAATAAGAGATATGTACTCATGGTCATCAAAGAGAAAGATGTCGAGACATCCGACGCTTTCCAAGGGTGTGATCCATCTCATAAAAATAAATTAATTGATATTGTTTCTAAGTATGATGATATTTTTCAGGAACCAGATGGATTACCTCCTAAGAGGGAAATCCAACATGAGATACATCTTCAACATGATTCTCCTCTTCCTAATGTGGGCATGTATAGGATGTCAGTTGTGGAGATGACAGAGATCAAGAATCAGGTACAGGGCTTATTGGATCAAGGGGTCATCAGGACTAGTTCATCTCCTTGTGGTTCTCCGATCATGATGGTGCCAAAGAAAGATGGCACATGGCGAATGTGTGTCGATTACCGAGCCTTAAATAAAATCACGGTGAAAAATCGATATCCTCTTCCTCACATAGTTGATTTACTTGATCAATTGAAAAATGTTGTCTATTTCACTAAGTTGGATTTGCGCAGTGGATATCATCAAATCATAGTCGCAGAACATGATGCATGAAAAACTGCCTTTAAAACCAAACAAGGATTGTTTGAGTGGTTGGTTATGTCATTTGGGATTTGTAATGCTCCGACAACTTTCATGCGTGTGATGAATGATGTATTCAGGCCTTTCATAGATGACTTTGTGATTGTATATTTAGACGACATTCTTGTTTTTAGTGGGACTTGGGATGAGCATGTGAGGCATGTAAAGCAAGTATTGGATACTTTACAAAGGGAAAAGTTGTATGTAAAATTGTTTAAATGTGAATTTGGCAAGACTACACTTGTATACTTAGGTCATATTGTAGGAGGACAATTGAAAATTAACCCTTCCAAAGTTGATGTAATTATAAATTGGCCTGAGCCAAAAAGTGTAACCGAAGTTCGAAGCTTCTTAGGGGTAGTCCAATATTGGAGGAGATTCATTCCCAACTTCTCCTTCATAGAAGCTCCTCTGCATGCCTTAACCAGTGTGAAGAACACTTTTCAATGGGAAGGAAAGCAACAAAAATATTTCGACACTTTGAAGGGAAAGATCAATATCACACCAGTATTAGCACTGCCGAATCTTCAACATCCTTTTGAGATTGAGACAGATGCCAGCGGATACACCATGGGTGCAGTACTAATGCAATATAATAAGCCTATCTATTACCACTCTGAAACTTTTAACCAAGTTGTTGTTAACTATCCTACATATGATAAAGAGTTGTATGCACTAGTCTAGAGTGTAAAGAAATGGAAGAACTACTTGTTAGGGAAGGAAACCATTATACATACAGATCACCAACCCTTACAGTATGTTCAAGCACAGACCAAATTGCAACAATCTCGACACTACAGGTGGATGGGTTTTCTACAACAGTTTCACTTGGTAATCAAGTACAAAAAGCGTACAAGTAACAAGGTAGATGATATGCTTTCTATACCTCCTATTGTTGGTTCCATTATTTTGAAGAATGCTTCTTTATCTCATGATAGCTATATAGAAAAATATGTCATCGATGAAAATTTTAAAGAAGTATATACGAAGCTAACCCTTGGTGAACAGGTAGAGAACTATTGTCTGCAGGGAAAGTTACTTTACCATCTTGGAAAGCTATGTATTCCTATAAGTGAACGAGTCCATGTAATACGAGAAGCTCATACTTCTCTTGTGTCTAGGAATTTTGGGGTAGGAAAAACTATGGCTCATTTGCAGAGGTTTTGTTACTGGCCTCAAATGAAAGCAATTGTAACTAAATATCTAAAGGGGTGTGTGATGTTTTCTACTTGTAAGTCCACTAATAGAAAATCGGGGTTGTACTCACCACTTCATGTTTCATCCCATCCATGGGAAAGTATATCCATGGATTTTGTAGGGGGTTTACCCATGACCAAGGGGGTCATGATTATTTGTATGTTGTAATGGATAGGTTCAACAAGATGCATATCTTGATGCCTTGTAAAAAGCATATCACTGATGAGAAGACTGCTAATCTCTTCTTTCAACATGTTTGGGTTCACTTTGGATTACCCACATCTATCGTATCGGATCGAGATACTTGATTCCTTGGGGACTTTTGGACTAGCTTGTGGAGAATGATGGACACCAAATTAAGAGGAGCGTTGCTTTCCATCCATAGACCGACGGATAGACATAGGTGGTAAACCGAACAGTAGTGATTTTTCTTCGAGGCTACTACAACAAGCGTCCCAAGGTATGGGATGAATAGATACCCTATGTACAACATGGGTACAACCGATCTCTACATTCATCCACTCACATTTCACCTTTTGAGATATGTTTTGGGTACCTACCAAAGGTTCCTTTGGACTTGATGTACGAGAGATATGACGATGTAAATGAAGAACGAATAGAGGATAGAGCCCACAAGTTCATCCAGAGGATTCAACAGATACACTAGGCAGTCAGTGAATAGTTGGAGAAAATTCAAGCACAGTATAAGGCTCGGCATGAAAAGCACAGGGTTGATCACCAGTTCCAGGTTGGAGACCGGGTATGGCTTCACATCAGCAAGGAGAGATTGAAGGGTGAAGGAAAGAAACTCAAGCCCATTCGTTATGGACCCTTCACTATATTGGAGAAAAGAGGTACCAATGATTTTCATCTGGATCTTTCACCTTATATGCAGATTTACTCAGTTGTGAACGTTGAGAACTTGAAACTTTTCAAGCCTCCCATGATGATGGATCAAGATGAGGAAGTTTCAATACCATCATTTGATGAGTTTTCACCTGAGTACTTGGATGAGCTATAGGAATATATCATCATGGAAAGGAGGATGAGGAATTCATGCAGGGGTGATGTTGATTATCTTTGAGTAGACTTAAAAGGCACCAATCCAAGCAAGGCAAAGTAGATCGATAAGGACAAAGTGAGGGGACTCTTCCCTCACTTACGATTTGATTGATGAAAGCTTTTGTTGGTCCAAAAATCTCTCATTGGGAAGGCGTGGTCCAAAAAGGATCCAGAGAAGGCTAAAAATAACTCAAAACTCACAGATGCAACTCATAACGCTCATAATGGCTCCAGTAGGTAGAGAAAGGGAAAAAATTCAAAGTTCCAAAAACTCAATGAAAATAGCATGATCATGAAGAGCACGTCACAATATTTCTAACGACGTAAACAACTCATCAAACGAAGTTATGGTTTGAAATATATTCACGGTCAAAGTTGCGGTCAAACAGGGCCAGTCAGTAGGGGACACATCATCATCCGTACTGTTGACGTTGGAAGCTGACATGGCAGGGTGACATCATCATATAAAATGTTGACATCATCATGCCACATGGAATCATTAGAGGCTGCCACATGTCACCCTCTAGTGGACTTTTCAGGGGTCCATATGGACCAATAGAAAAGTGCCACATGGCACCATCCAGGGCACACCACGTGTCAGTATGGAAATGGCAGAGAAGTCACATCAGCATACAGGTGGGTGTATCAGCGGGCGCCACATGGCCCAATCATCGGGGAACATGTGGCATCCCAGGAATGCCCAATGTTGTCCCGTGAACGAATTTAGTTTTAAAAAAAAATGTGGGTTCCCCAAATTTGGCAGACCATGCCAATTTTAAATAATCGTTGGCAGAACCTTCTAATGGATCGCTAAACTTAGCGGAGGACAAAAACAATGTAATATATATATATATATGTGTGTGTGTGTGTGTGTGTGTGTATAACTAACCACCAAAATGGAGTATGACGGGTTTGACCCTAGAACCTTCGCCTTACCCAATGCTTTCATAACTCCTCCCTAACCAACACGCCTACTAGTGTTGCTTGGTATATCCGTCGGTTCTATTATTTAAAAAGAGAAAATCAGCCGAGAGCCAGGGGAAGAGGCGAGACCGTACCGTATGACCGCGGGCATGAATTTCGAGACGAGACTGTCGTAATTACAGTTGCAGAGGGCACGGAAACCAAGACAAAAATTCTCTTGGGCCTAGGAGTGCCAGAGTCGGATCGGAGTGTGGAGACAATCATTTTTGGGTAATTTGATGCCACAAATCCAGTGGTGATGTATGTTTTCTGATCTAAGAATTATTTTTGCAGCTTGATTTCAAAATGAGGTATATTCATGTATTTGACAAATTCTTTTGCTGAGTTAATGAAAGAGCCTACCCATTTGAGAGAAAGACTTAGAGACGTAGTCCACTAGGGACGAACTTCGTTATCAAGTTTTTGTGTTCAGATCTGATGCTTATGTCTCTTCATTTTTAAGTTTTCCATTCTTTAGTGGTGCAGTTTAATTTATGCTCATTTAATACGATTCTTTATAAGTCACGATGAAAATATCCCGGATCAATATCCATGGAATCAACAACTTTCAAATCATGATTTCCAATGGAGAGTCCATCAAATATGGGGGGAATTGTGAAAATGTGTGTCTCCAAATTGGTCAGTACTGTTATCACTCTGTAATTTTGCCCAAGGCTGAAAAGGCAATCACAGAGGCAACATCAGAACCGCTTCGAGTCTTGGATCTAGCCCTCCAAGACTCAGAGAGGGATCTCTCCGTCAGATATAGCTTTGTTTGTAAATGATATTAGGCTAGGTAATGAGAACAGTGGGTTTTGTTGTAAAAGGGTTTATAAATGGTTGAGATAGCTTACACATCCATTGGGCTATGGAGTCTGAAATTAATCAAATC
>ML779107.1:342607-356144 GCA_009831015.1 Picea engelmannii | reverse complement strand
CACTCATCACTTCACTTTATTATTTACCTTTTAAAATCTCTTAAACCACTTTGATTACTTTGACCTTTTGGGGCTTCTAGATGACATATGAGGGTCCTCCAACTTCGTAAGGCCATAACTCTCAAACAATGAGGAGTTATGTGGTGTTCTACATACCACTAGAAATGGCATGACATGTAGTATCCATATAGAATAGTATTATCTGAAAATATATCATAACTCATACCGTTACCCATCAAACAAACTTGGGTCCATTACCCAAACCTGGGGTCTCGAACTTCTCATGGCCATAACTCTCTAACCGTGAGGAATTATGTGACATTCCACATACCATAGGAAATGACATGACAAGAACTATCCATCTAGGATATTTTCCCTGACAAATTCACTTTCCTTCATCTCATTATTCCACAATTGAGCATGGGTTCTATTACTCCACAAAGCATCTTCCCGTGAGGGCTTTCACCATAAGGGGACCACTTTGGAGTTCATCCATATTTACTTCTTATCAACCATGAAAAAAAAATAATGAGTCATATTTACATCAAACACTATTGGGTCCATTACCCAAACCTTTGTGCTACAGGTCTTTATTCAAGGGTTGACATCAATGACAACCAACCTTAATCAACAATTTTGTCATCGGTTGGTCTTTGATTGTTCCAGATCTTATCAAGGATGGTTGATATGTTCTGGAATTTGACAGTTACTTTTGTCTTTTCATTCTTCTTTTTGAGGTTGATAAATTCCAATTCCAACATGTAACATGTTTCTTCCTTTTTAGTCAAATGGATCTTCAAGTCTTCTTCTATTTCCTTAGCTTCTTCAAGTTGAGTCTTTATATTGATGACTATTTATTCTGTCTCATCCAAGACTTTTGTGCATTTATTTATTTTGTCATATGTCTTCAACTCTTCTATTTATTTTATTAGATCAACAACACCAGTCTTCAATCTTTGATTTCTTCCTTTTTTTCTATCTGAATCCTTTTGAGGTTGATGACTTCCAATTCTAGCGTGTCGGATGATTCTTCCTATTTAGTCAACTGGATCTTCAGGGTTTCTTCACTTTCCTTAGCTTCTTCAAGTTGAATCTTTAGACTGTTGACCATTTATTTTGTTTCTTCTAATTCTTCTATGCATTTATTGAGTTTGTAATATGCCTTCAACTCATACTTTACTCTAATAAGAAATCTCTAGATGGAGCTATAATAATTTAACATAGGTGCAATGTCCCATATTTTCTTTGATTCGGCACGACAGTCCATTCTGGATTTCTTTTAATTCCATTAGATTGTTTCTCTTTGTTTCTTTTGCAGTTTTGGATTTGTTTGTTGAGGTAGTTAAGTACCAAGTCTTACTTACTATTGAGTCCCAAAATCCAGATCCTCTTGACTTCATATATATTTTCATTATTTCCCTCCATGAAGAGTATTTTGTTCCATCAAACAAATGAACTTCATTTGTGGAGAGAGCCATTTGTTCATCCATTTGTGTGTTTATTAAGATCTTCCTTCCAGTGATTAGATTGTTTTTCCTTGAAGATACCTTTCTCTGATACAAATTGTTCTCTTCAGAAAAATTGAGTCGTTCAATTGTAGTGAAGAAACCTGCTCTGATACCAATTGTTGAAACACACACTAACATTGAGAGGGGGGGTGAATCAGTGTCTAGAAATTTTGGCTACTTTTCACACTTTCATAGATTAACTAAATTTACTAAATAAGATATATGTAGTTCAATTAATTATTCATAAACATGTATAACACAAACTATATGAAGTAGATACAATATCATTCTTTTATTCATTTAATTTGAATGAATACAAGAAAATCAATCCTTTAATATCTTCAAATTCAACTGAATATGAGAGATCCAAATCCCTGATACAAGACCCAGTTTGTATTTCTCAGATCCAACTGAGAAAATGAGGAATCCAACCCTCATAACAATACCCTGCTTGTGTATAGGAACCAACCTGACTAGGAAAGAATTTTCATTCAATCCATGTATGAATGAATTCACATTCAATCCATTTTACTATGATTTTCCACCAAGACACGCTCTTCCCTTCATATTCCTTTACTTATATAGTCCTCCAAAGGTGCCACTTTGAAACAATGTGTCCTTTTGGAATGAAACATTACACCCATTCATTTAATTAACATAAATGGTAACTTTTACTAATTGATTTTCGTACACCAATTTAGACATCGATTATCCCATGAATCTTCTGGAGTGATGGAAACAAAGTTTAAAATTATACAACATGGTTTTTTGCAGAACATGCCCAATTAGTCGATTCACAAGAAATTTCCCCCTAAAGTGTGCAAGGTGGCTGGTACATGCAATTCTTTGAAGGCATCTTGCCTAGATTTTCCTTTCGTCATTGGATGCCAAATTGACTTCAATACATATTACCTTTTTGTGAATGTCTAAATAGACATCCACATATCTCCTTTGTTGGTGATTATTTAAAATAAACTTGTAAACATTTTTCATGATGGTTGTATTAAAATTGGTTGGCTCTCAGCTGCTAGTCACTAAATATTTGACTTGGTCTCACCCTTTTTCATATTTTCTTCCTCATTCGACCCAACTAAGAGAAATTTCGACTTGAGTATTTCAATTCTAGTCAACCCATCTTGATTCAGCCTTAACCCAACTTGTATTTAAGTTTTCTTTGACTTTGACCTTTAGGTTACTTCTTTATTGGACTGGCTCGACTTGGAAGAAAACTGACTTGAGAAATTCGAATTTGGTCATCTCGACTTTCTTGGGTTGACTTGTATTTCTCGACTCAATTTTCCTTCGACTTCGACCTTCAGTTGGTCGACTTGTCTTCGACTCATCTTGAAATCGATCAAATTTTCTTCTCCAATTTCCGTCAATTTGTAGGATTGTAGTCAGTCAACTTTTCTTTGACTCATCTTGTAGTCTATCGAATTCCAGATAGTTGACCTTATTTTTGTTTGAATCAACTTGAATTATGACTCAATGGTGTCAATGCTTCCTCACCAAACATCCACCATTGACATTTTGTGTCATCTCTGGACTCTTCTTCAATTGAGATTTTATGAATCACTTTTAATGAACCATGTCTTATTAACTTCTTTATTTCTGATTTGTATGGATCCATATTGGATTATCCATTTACCCTTTTTATCTAGACAATTTCTTCACAGTTTCTTATTTTGTGCATAGATGTTAATGATACAATATCAACCTTATACAATATATGATGAATGTATCAATATCATACAATATATTAGTCAAGATTATCTTTCTACTGATATTCAAGTCACCTTCATAACATTATGTCCAATATTTACAATGCTTGACATTCAAGTCACCTTCATACCATTATACAACTTTCATAACATTATGTCCAATATTGACAATGCTTGAGATTCAATTCACCTTCATAACAATATGTCCAATATTGACAATGCTTGAAATTCAATTTACCTTCATAACAATATGTCTAATATTGACAATGCTTCTCAAACCAATCAATCATTGATACTTCACCTATTTATCAAGGTTGACATCAATGACAACCAAATTTCCAACAATGTACTTTCAAGTTTTGAACCAACGATGTCCGTGCATTTCTATATGGTTCAATATTCATATTGACATACCTACAATGAGTCTGTGGGAAATCCATTATGGGAAGCATCCATGAAGGAGGAGTATGACTCACTCCTAGAGAATTAGACTTGGGATCTGGTTCCAATTCCACTAGGCAGGAAACTTGTCAGATGAAAATGGATCTATAGGACCAAGAGAGAAGAAGATCGTCATGTGAGCAAGTACAAGAAAATATTAGTTGAAAAAGGATTCCAGTAGATGCATGGGATAGATTATGATGAGACCTTTTCTTCTGTAGCAAATATGGACTCCATTTGCTTGGTTCTAGCCATTGCAACATCCAAAGGATGGGAAGTTCACTAGATGGATGTGAAGAATGTTTTTCTTCATGGTGATATTTCAAAGGATATTTACAGGGAGCAACCACAAGGGTTCATTCAGAACTCATATTTAATATGCAGACTGGAGAATTCACTCTATGGCCTCAAGTAGGAACCTATAACATGGTATGAAAATATTGATTCTTATCTGCTTTCACATGATTTTATTAGATCTAAATCTAATTGCAATGTTTACGTGCTGAGGACTACTGACTATTTGATGATTTTAGTACTCTATGTTGATGATATTTTGATCACTGGTAGCTTTGCTTCTACCATTGTTGCAGTCAAAGATATTTTGCATGGCATGTTCTCTATGATGAACATGGGTCCACTTCATTTCTTCCTTAGTCTTGAGATTAGTCAGGATGCTTCATGTATCAAACTTTCTCAGGATAAGTATGCCAGGGATCTTTTGGATGGATTCCACATGACAGACTATAATTCTGCACCTATACCCTTCTTATTTGGGATGAGACTTGAGGTGGAGTGGGTACACCATTAGTGGAAAACACTTTGTATCGATAGTTGGTGAGGAGTATTTTGTATCTCACCCACACCTGTTTGAATATCTCATGTGTAGTAGGAGAATTTTCCAGATACATGCGGGAGCCCCATGATCTGCACTGGAAGGATGCTAAGCACATCCTTAGATATGTTCAGGGCACCATGAGTTATGGGATTCACTATGCAGTTGGTTGTGCATTGGATCTCATAGGCTTCCAAGATTCAGATTGGGTTGGCGATGGACCAAATTGAAAGTCCACGTCTGGGTACACTCTCAGTTTGGGGTCAATCCCTATTTGTTGGTCAAGTAAGAAGTAATCAACCATTGTTTTATCTTTCGTAGAGGCCGAGTATAGAGGAGTAGTCAACTGTGTCATTCATGCACTTTGGCTTCAACACTTCCTTACCGAGATTAGTATCCAATTTCACTTTTTGATTGTCATATGGTGTTAAAATCAGAGTACACTGATATTTTGTAGAGATCCAGTACAACGACATCGAACCAAACACATTAAGGTCCACATGTATTTCATCATAGATATAGTACATGAGAGGAGCATTGATCTGTAGTTCTGTCCTTCCTCTGAAAATAATGTCGATATCTTCACCAAGACCTTCACTGGGCTGAAGTTTCAGACTTTGTGGGATTGTCTTGGAGTGAAGAACACAGTTTCTTAACAACTGCCTTTTCTTCTTTTTATGCATTTTATTTTGAGGGGGGGTTTTGTTCCCACATGGTTTTCTCTCTTTCCTCATTTTTATTCAGTGTTCATTAGTTGCATTGTACACGAGTACCTAGTATGGCCTAGTTTTTGGGACTCATTTTTACTCCATTATGATGTTCAAGGGAGGTGTTGGAGAAATTACTATTTTCGACACACTAGTTCAGTGGGAGTTAACTGACTAGTTCTATTTTAGACTTTCTATTTAGATCATCACTATTATGCATGCATGCATTCCTAAGGAAAGCTAACGACTTGATTGTTTTTCTTAATTATGGAATGTTATTTCCTATATATGAGTGTATTCCACTCATTCATTGTATCACAATGATCATCATTGATTAGCTCATTGGAGTAGTGTGAATATATTTTATCATTCTTTCATATTGAATCTCTCATCCTTTCTTTATGAGATTTGTTTGTACTTGCTTTAGCTAGTTCTCCTGTGAAAGTTTTGATGAAACATTGACGTAAAGAACCCTAATGTTTTTATTTCTACTAAAGTGTTAAAAATACAAAAATATAGTTGCACAGTAAAGCATAATCTCAATGCAGTCATTTTCAGATTAGATCTCTTTCATTGAGCCAAACATTGGAATATCCAATGTGGTTTGTATATCAAATTAGTATTGTAGCATATTTATTTTAGATTTCAATGGTTTGAAGCAGAATATTTACTTATGCAACTGAGGAAATTCAAATCTACTTAATATTTGTACCCTATTAATCTCAATATCAATACAATAAGGATTAAGAAGTAGATGAAATCCATAGGAATGGACAAAAATCACTAGGCATGACAAGTTGACGAAGATGAAAGAAGAGTCACAAGGTTGGATCTCAAGTAGTTGGTATTGCTAAGAACACTGTCACACTTAGGGCTTCTCTTGATAAAAATATCGATCCATTTTTGAAGATGCCCAAATCTCATTAGAAACCAAAAAACCATGAGGAGTTGAGGGAAGAGAAGGAAGAACCAAAGCTTGAAAAAGGTGACTCTAATAACTAGTCTTCTCAAAACCCATTTAATATGGAAACAAAGGTCGATATCAAGCCATATGAAGGTGAGGTAGACACACTTAAATAGAATCATTATATTCTACAATTATAAGACTATTTAATGTGCATAATATGTAAGGGGGGTACACAATAGATTGGGGGAGACTCATTAGTAACTAAATTTGAAGAATCAAAAGACCTCTTCAAGTTCTTATTTCTTCCTATCAAGTATCAACAAGACCATAAGATTCAGTGAAACTATTATTGGCACAGGAAAAGATAAAGTGTACAAGAGTACACTATAGAGTTCCATAAACAATCCATCCAGTTGGGAATAAACCATCAAGACCCAAATGGGGTCATTAAGTACCTACATTGTCTTCCTAGTTGCATAAGAAATAAAGCTATGTTATTTAAAACCCCAACCATAGATGAGGCCTATTCACATGCCCAATAGATAGAATTTGAAAAGAAGAGGAGGAAACCAAATGTTTCAAAGCAGATAAACAAGTATGGAGCTTCCAATAAGGTTGAGAAGAATAAGGGAAAAGGAAAAAATAAGAATATTTTCACCACTACACATACATGTAAGGACCTTGATAACTACTATGATCATTGCAACATTGATGGTCACACAAAATAAAAATGTTGTAAACTACATCCAAAGTTGAATCCTAAGAGTCACAAGTAGGGGAACTCCAAGAAGAATACACCTTTCTTGGAAGAAGGGAAAATAGATATAAAGAACCTCATATGTGGATAAAATCATTGTCTGCACAATAGTGTAGAAGGAGGTGAACTTGAATAGCCTCCATCCCAAAGAGGAAAAGGAGTTGATAGAGTTGTTCCATATCAATATTTACATAACAAAGAATAAGGTATGTTGTAATCTAGGGGAAAGTAGGGAGTGTTACCAGTAGAACCTTACATAGCCATAATAGAGATACATGCATACACATAGACATATTAAGAGACATACAAAAGTAATGAGAGCCCAAAGAAGAGTCATTTTATTATATGATAGACAGTACAAAACAATTACATATATCATCTCCCATGAAGTTATTTGAGCCTTCATGTGATTATCTATTTATACCTCTAACATGTAGTTGTAACTACTTAACTTCCTGGGTCGATCGGTTAAGAAAGACTCCGACTGACTTCTACTTAATGCGGAGAAGATGAAGAGAAGTCTAATATCTTTAATAATTCTTTGCTTGGTATGCACACTGCTCTTTATATTTCTTTCTGTAAACATTGGCTGCCATGGGTACTCCAAAAATGGTAAGATCTATCTCAAATCTCAGTTACATTACAAAAAAAATAACTGTTATTTATCCTTTTATTCATTTTCTATTCTCTCAAGAACTTGTGGTTGCAGGAAACAAGCTCCAAATGAGTATGAGCCAGGCGGATCCATGGAATTTTCAGGGCATAAATATAAGAGGATTACAACATATGATGAAGAGTTATTCATACGAGGATAGATCTGTGAAAATAATTAGGAGGAGACAACCGCCTAGCCCTCCTATGCCAGTAGGTAACCCGAGCCATAGTAACCACCCTCCTCGTGTCCCTTCACCTCCACCACATATGCACTAAATCTGTTCTCGTGTTTGAAAGGAGAATTTCTGATACATCATAGGAATAAGAATTTTGGTTCATTGTTATACTAAGTCTTTCCACCTGGGTTCAATTCTCATATAATGAATATGTTGTAATGGCTTCGAGTTTATATGTATTGGAAAGAAATAGCAAAGAAATGATTTCAATTCTCATATAATGAATATGTTGTAATGGCTTCTACTCTATATGTATTGGAAAGAAATAGCAAGACAACTGTTTTTCTCAGAAAAAATAATAAGAATTGTGAGATAAAGTGTTATGTTCCCCACTCAAGTTTTATTTTTATTTTTATTTTATTTCTGTAAAGTTGCATGTTAAACTCTCATTACCATAGATAACTTATAAAATTAACTTTTTTTATAAAACATTAATATATAATAATGAGATGTTGTTAATATTTCACTAAAAATTATTAGTCTATTATTTTGATGATGTGCATCTTTACGGCTTATCCCTTTCATAGATAACTTAGTCCTAATTTTTAATATATTTGGATTTATTTTGAAAAATTGTATTCCCTTTCATAGATAACTTATCCCTTTCATAGATAGTTATCCCTTTCATAGATACTTATCCCTTTCATAGATAACTTAGTCCTAATTTTGAGATTTCTTTTTGTATTCCCAGATTTGTATTGGCTCGGGCTAATCCTCCTGCTGAAGAGTTGAGAAAGACTTTCTGCACTTTGCACAACTGATCAGTTGGTATGGTATACAATTGTTTATTATGGTAGGCTTGCTCCAGATGCATCATATCTATACCTTCTAGCTCTTGATCTTCTAGGTCCGTGTCCGGATCTCCCATTTCCAGGCCAAAATTAGCAGGAAGGGAGGTCTTCGTGACTGGTGGTTGTGAGGAAGAAAGGGCAGGGGGGTCGAGAATGGAAGAGTTTTGACCGGTTGCAGGGTTTGTCATAGGGTTGGTGGAAGAGGAGGGGGTATCCGAGGGGTTTTGAAGGGCTTCAAAGGAATTCTTGGTAGGGGTTCAAGGGGGGCCCTAGGGGGTGCTCTCTTGTCTTGATGTCTATGACGAGCCGTGACCTGGGTGAAACCATTCTTGGATTTGCCAGGATCTTCCAGAGAAGGATTGGGGGGGTTATTTAAAGGGAATTCGCGGAAGAGATGTCCATGCTCATGGAATTTGCGACAGCGGAAGGGGATGTGCTCATAATCTAGGGTTTGGGACCATTCGTCATCTTGATAATCCAGGGTGATGGCGCTAGGGAGGGGTTTAAAAATATTCAAATAGACACAAATGCGGGCATAAGAAGTGTACCTTCATTATTTGGTCGCCTCCGAGGCTTTGACATAGATGCCAATGGTGTTACCAATTCCTGCAAGGATCTCTTCCAGTCAAAATTCTTGTTGGAGCGAATATAACCTCAGCCAAACCGGAGCGTGGGTGAATTCTTCCTTTTCTGAGTTGAATCTCTTCGTCCCGAAATGGAGAAAAAGGCCCCCTGAGTTATAGAAGTACGACCCTCCTTCAAAGATTTGATTTGTGTCCTCCAGGTTATGAAGTATGATCATAAAGAAGCCTTTTGATCCTAGTTGGAGGTCACAGTGACCCTTAGGTTTCCACTAGTGCTAAATCCATTTGACCAGGTCTTTTTCTGAAGGCCATAATCCCAAGAATTTCCCTATCAGGACGAAATCCTTCATGTATTGTTTCTGATCTTCTATTCTTGGAGAGATGATGATGTATTTAGGAGCTATCAGGATGCATTTTCCAGGCTCCCAAGTGCGAGTATTTTTTGGGTGACTGGCTTCTGGGTCGATTTCCATCAGTTTTTCCTTCGACATTTCTTCCTCCCAGATTATTTGTTGCATGCCCTCTGGGAGTTCGAAGGTCAGGCATTTGGAGTGATTGGAGTCGTGCTCCTTTGCTATGAAAAAAATGTAGGAGGGGTCTGAAATCCCCCCTCCTTCAGCCTCCATGGCCATGACAGTGGAGAAGAGGGCGGTTGGTTTCGAGGGTGAACCCTAAAAACAAAGTGGTTTCCTCACCAATATTCCTTACTGTTAAAGAACAACTGATTGAAAGGAAGTTGATTATTACCCACCTCATACTTGAAGGTCATGTTTTTAAATAAATAAAATATGAGTAGGACCACATTATTTATACATTCAAAGGAGTAGATAGATTGTGTTCCCCATTCTAGGTCCAATCGTGTAGATACTTTTATGACATTTCAATCCCTTTTTTGAGCTAGAGTTATCAATTCATGGAAAAAAAATATTTATTCTTTATAAATTATTTAAATATTTTCACTCTATTACATTAGAAGTGTCCATTTCAATTTTAACTATTAATTCATGATTTTGTTTTATTTTTTTCATAAATTATTTAAATATGTTCCATGGCGGACATTTATATTGTGAACAAAACTTGTTCTCCTTATCACAATTCATTTTCATACATTCTTCTTTTAATACAGTTTTCAAAATCTTGAATATTAATATGTTTCCTCATTATAATCCACATCAATTCACGCTCGTGAATTTCAACATGTAAATTTCGTTACATTGATTTTTGGTGAAAAAATATCGTTGACTGGGCTCTAACGTGGTGCCTTGATTCAATATATAAACACACGAATATCAACAGAGAAGAAGAAGAGAAGTCTGATATCTTTAATAATGGTTCGCTTGGTATGCGCACTGCTCTTTATGCTGCTTGTTGTAAACATTGGCTACCATGGGTACTCCAAAAATGGTAAGATATATCTCAAATCTCAATTACATTACAAAAAAAATAATTGTTATTTAGCCTTTTATTCATTTTTTATTCTCTCGGGAACTTGTGGTTGCAGGAAACGAGCTCCACTTTGTTCGGTACTATGTATTTTTTTTATATAATGGATAATGATGTGCCTTACTATTTTAGAAACAGTTAATTAGTTTTATGTGTGCAACGAGGCATAGGGACATTACAGGCACACCGGTAAAAAAGCCTCCACAAAAACCTACAGTCGCTCGCCTCCGCTATAAACAGAGAATGGCTAATTTTTTGGGGAACGCAAGGTGTTCTCCTTGTAGTGTCATGGTAAGGGTAGAATCAAAGGCCCACGCAGGCAAAGTGAACTGATCAAATTTCTTTATTGAAGGATAAATGAGATCAATGTCTACTAAGGCCCATTGAATGGCCTGATAGGAAATTTTATCTACATGCAATGGAATAAACATCCTTCCATGACCATTTTCCTCTATCAAGATAGAAGGTTCTAGTAAATTCAATGGATCTTCAAAACACGATGTTATGAAGAAATTTTCCACCTTCCTGAATTTGGTAGCAGTTGATGAAACTACATACATGAGGATAAAGTCAATGTAAGATATGGGCAATTGGATATTAAAAGTTTCCATAAGGGTAGGGTACATTTCCACACCCACATTTTAACATACCCTTGCAGAATTATCAATCAATGTGACATTAGGTTTCAGAGACATAGACGGATCAGGTATACATAAAGGAAAATAATCAATAGTAATGATCTTCCCTTCAAGAGGGAAATGGATCAAGAAGAAAACCATTGATATCATAGCAATCATTATATACGTCCAACTATGACCCAAGAGGAGATTGTAATCTAAGGGGAAGTCGACAACCTCAACCTCTATGGACATAAATTTCCCCCCTAACTGAATGTGAAATGATGGAATCATTTTGTGAGGCCTAAAAGAATGCATGTCAAAGTATTTTAACATTGTTGGTGATGGGATGATCTCAGGGGAGCCAAGGGATCACCAACATGACAATGACATGATGCACATAGAATTTCCTTCATTCATCATTGTCCTGAAAACATTTGTTCTGAAAGACAAAACTTGTATCTAGAAAGTGACATAATGTAGAAGACACGACTTCGGGTTGTTAGGATAAGATGTTATCAACTGAAATTCATTGGAATCAAAGGCACTGATTGCCAATAGAAATTTATTACACTACAAAGTGAAGCACTAGAGGACCTCCAAGGAAGACATGGAACAAGGAGCTTGCGATAAATCTTCAACCATGTTATAGTTTTGGGTAGCCTTGGCATTAGGATAATGCATCAAATGTCTTAACATTCCTCTTGGGAGATGTGGCATTATATCAATTGTCAGTTTCTCAATATCTAGATGGTTTAGCATTTTGTATGTAGATGTCTCTTTTCCTTCAGCACCAATTTCAGGAGCATAATAATTATGAGATCAAGTCTAGATGCCAACATCATGTTAACACATGAAAATATTAAATGGGTTTCCCCCTTGTTGAGGGGCTCCCTCGTTGCGCCCTTGTGGAGGTGAAGGTATTTTTTCACTCCAACAACCATCTACTGGCCTTGAGGAGAAAATGGGTTAGTCAACACAACAAGTTATTGATGGGTATCTCATTGTGCCAATAGTCATTAGGTCTCCTCAAGTTTGGGGCATTGATGGGTTAGATGGTCTACTTTACAAATATTGCAGGAAAAATTGACCTTCTTATTTTCTTTTTTCCCATACTAGCATTGTTATTATCCATGTTATTCCCCCTCCCCCCTTCTTATTCTTGTTCTTGTTCTTTTCTCCAAGTTTTTGGTTACCCTTGGGGTTAAATGTCTAAACTGTATAGACATCAGAGGATTGAACATGGGAATAGGTATAAGTAGTACCTTGTAGAGATATAGGTGAATGTAAATACATATGGATCATATGGCCCATCACCTGACTTGCCACAACATTTCATGGGACCAATCATACCATCGACATGTGGTCCAGAATTTCGTTTTGTGGGGTCAATGTCTAGCCTTGGTGCATTAAGTAGAATCTCGTAGAGAACCTTGTATTGTGAATATACTAAATCCAACTATTGGGATCTTAAAGATGGCATAGGAAATGAAAAAAACACTTTCGAATGGGGACTAGGAAAAACTAAAATTAACCAAGTAGAGGCTCTTGCTTTGTACCAAGGATTGAGGATTACTGACAATAGGCCATGAAAGAATCCAATTTTTATAGGGATCTCGACTTTAATCATTAAAATAATGACCAAATCCTTCCACCCAAGTAATGGTGCTCTAATTAGAACAATCTCTCAAATCAAAAGAGAAGTCTCCAGGTTTGAGAGTGTTGAAATTTATCTTGTCCTCAAGGCTCTCAATTGGCAAGTTGATACATTAGTCAATAAAGAAAATCAATTGGATTGTGGTAAACTTAGATTAACAAATGGGGAAGATTATTTCCCTATTCCCTAATTGATGTCATTAAGACTTATGATAAACCATGGCATGTTGAACACTTGACACATAATTTCATTTGGGATGGACACATATTGAATCTGGTGGTCAAGACACATATATAGTGCGATCCTCTCAAACATGAGTTCTCCAATGCAAGTGAGATCTATTCAACCAATTTGTCTCATGATATTTCATGCATGTGATATTATGGCCTTGAAAAATGAAGAATTGATGTTTATTGTGGGTTTGCAGCTTATAATTCTAGTGAAACTAGGTATGAATCGAGGTTCAACGTTTCTCTATGAATCATCCTTGTGGGATCCAAACTTTGGGGTTTGGTTGGCTCTTCGAGATTTTAACTCTGGTTTGAGTGGAATTGGATAATTTTAATCAGCCTCATATTGACAATGTGCTCCAAAACAACTCGGTTCCTCTAGATTTAGGGGCATTAATGACTCTTTTGTGACTCTTCTGGTGACGATGGTTTGTGCAATTTTTGTGGTCCTC
>ML779107.1:284118-342592 GCA_009831015.1 Picea engelmannii | reverse complement strand
CCCCCCCCCCCCCAATCTACTATCTTCAAGTTTGTGGGGATACTTTCAGTTTGTCTCAATGTTGGTGTTATTATCTAATTAGCGTTGGTGGCTTTAGTGGTTTATATTGCCCTCATTTAGTTGGTGATTGTTGTGGTTCTTATGACTCTCATCATGGTTGTGGCTTCTATGTATTTTGTGGCTCCTTAGTCAGTACAATACAATTCCATAGGGTTTCTCTCGTTTCATGTCATCACTGGTAACACCATACTTAGTTAAAGGTAAGTGGTCAAACCTCTATTATTGGCCTTCTTGGGGTGCGAGATAATGATTTCAGAAATTCTAGACTACATGTGGCTAGTGATAAAAAAAGGTTGTCTTTGGGTGCCTTGATTCAATATATAAACACATGAATAACAACATGTTACCTCTACGGAGAAGATGAAGAGAAGTCTGATATCTTTAATAATGGTTCGCTTGGTATGCTTGGTTCGTTACCTCTATTTTGTATGTTGAAGTAGTTAAAGTGTTGGAGAAATTACTATTTTCGACACACTAGTTCAGTGGGAGTTAACTGACTAGTTCTATTTTATACTTTCTATTTAGATCATAATTATTATGCATCCATGCATTCCTAAGGAAAGCTAACTGCTTGATTGTTTTTCTTAATTATGGAATGTTCTTTCTTATATATGAGTGTATTCCACTCATTCATTATATCACAATGATCATCATTGATTATCTCATTAGAGTAGTGTGAATATATTTTTTCATTCTTTCATATTGAATCTCTTGTCCTTTCTTGATAAGCTTTGTTTGTACTTTTTTTAGCTAGGTCTCCTATGTAGGTTTTGATGAAACATTGACATGGTATCAAATCCAAGATGCCTGGAGCAAGCTAGACAAGCCAAAGAATAAGGAAAATCATAGTTTTGACAAGAAAAATTCTTGTAATAGACAGGGTCGCACCCTTTCTTAGTCGAAAAGCCCAACATTTTGAAAGGGTCACACCTTCTCCCTATCGAAATCAACGATCGTCGCACCTAGACTTACGATTTTTTCATTTTTGGAATGGTCGCACCCAATAAACTAGAAGAGTGCGACCACTAAGTAATGGTTTCTCTGTGTCTTAAGGAAAGGTTCAACCGTCTCTAAAACTGCCTTTTTCTTCAGTGATTTCTCAATATTTTCACTTGCAGATTGAGAGTAAATTTTTAGGGTTTCTCAGAAATAGTGGGAGAGATGGATGCAACACCAATTCTTCATTAAAACTTGGTGGTAATCCTCACACCATACAATTATTTTTATTGGAATCCCAAGGTTGAAATCCAACTCAAAAGGAAAGGAGTGTACAATTTGACGATGGGGACATAAACATAACCTACATCAACAATTGAGAAGACCAGATGGGAGAACTGAAAATATGAGGCCACACGACTTATTTTTGAATTGATTTCATATAATTTATGGTTTCATGTTTCCACATGCAAGAATCCAAATGTGATCTAGACCACCTTGGAAAGTTTGTTTGGAAATCAGGATGAGATGAGAGGTCATATGCTTGAGGTAGAGTTGAATAACTTAGATCCTAAAATTTTTGATAATATAAAGGATTTATTTACAAATTTTAAATATTTGATATTGAGCTTGACATCTTGTGGTATTGATAAGTCTACACAAGTATACCAACTTATTCTAACAATCTTGGCTAAGCTAGGACCAAAATATGTTGTCTATGTCTCCACTCTCCATTATGGTAGATATCTCTTGGGATCAAAGTGGAAGATGCCTGCCATGGAGAAGTTCATTGATTCTCTCACACATGAGAAGGAAAAACTCGTTCATATGGGCCTAATTAAGGAACCCAAATCACATGCACTCACCATGCAAGATGAGAAAGGGTCATTCAATCATAAATCCAAACATAAAGGAAATGAGAAACAAAAAGAAAAGGAGGGATATTCAAAACCCTTCAAGGATTCTTCAGTTTCCAAATAGAAGAAGAGGAAGAAGGGAAAGTAGTGCACTTACTGCAATAAACCAAATCATGAATAATCCACATGCATGAAGAAACATATCGTTCTTATGGTTGGACTTCAACAGAACAACCTTAGAAATTTCATTTCAGAAGGAGCCAAGAAGAAGATGGAAGAATATCCCGTGTATAAGAAAAGTGGTCATCATTCTCTTGTTACAATTAATTCCTCATTTGATTCATGGATTATAGATTATGGTGCATCACATCATATGGCAACAAAAGAGGAAGTTTTTACTTCTTTGAGTTCATGCTCAAGAACCCATGTTCTCATGGGGGGTGATACTCCAGTAGCAGTAGCAGGAAAGGGAAGAGTAAAACTCCATAATGGCAGTTTTGAGAATGTTTTACATGTTCCAAAGATTTCTATGAATATTCTCTCAGTTTATCAGATCACTCAGACAAGTAAAAAGGTTGAATTTACATCAGATTTAGTTTTTGTACTTGACATGTATGACAATTCCATTATTGCAATTGGTGAGGTAGATCACAAATCAAGCTTGTATAAATTCACTAAGTTTGCTTACCATAACTCCTTCTTACTATGAATGCATGCTGATGATAGTAGTAGAGTATGTCATGAGAGATTTGGTCATTTAAACTTTAGGTACATGCAATGAATTTCCAAGCAAGGAATGGTCAAAGGCCTATTAGATATTTACTTTTCTGAAGGGGTTTGTGAAGGTTGCATTCTTGGAAAGCATCCTGAAGAGAAGTTTGAAAAGGGGAAGGCAAGGAGATCCTCCTCTTCCTTGGATCTTATTCACAATGATCTCATGGGTCCATTTCCACATCCTTCCATCAAAAAATAAGGGTATATCCTTACATTCATTGATGATTACTCACGCTATACTTGGGTTTATTTTTTCAAAAAAAAATCCAAAACTTTTGATCATCTCAAAGAATTCAAAGCTCTAGTAGAAATACAAACTGGGAATAAAATAAAGATCCTCCGTACAGACAATGGGGGGGATTATATCAACAAATATTTTCAGAATCTTTGTTGTGAGGCTGGTATCCAGTTGCAGCATACAATTCCATACACTCCACAATATAATGGAGTTACTGAAAGGAAGAACATATCTCTTAAGGAGATGACCAAATTCATGTTTCATGCAAGGTCTCTTCCTTCCATGCTTTGGGCTGAGGAACTTAACTGTGATTCTTATATACAAAACATATCTCCTCATAGATCTGTTGAGGACATGACACCTTTTGAGGTTGGGATAGGTGACAACCAGATGTGACACACTTCCACATATTTGGATCTCGTGCATGGGCCCATATTCCTTCTGAAAAGAGGAAATAAATATATCAACAGAGCACACCTTGCATATTTGTGGGATATCCAGATGATGTTAATGGGTACATGTTGATTGATCCCTCTACAGATCGACTCATCATTGAGCACAATGTTTTGTTTGAGGAGAGTCCTTTGCATGCACCTCCAGTGCAACATGCAAAGACTCTTGTGCTTCAATCAGTTCCAAACATCAGAGATGATGATTCCACACACTCATATGCTACATATTTAGACTCATATTCAGAGGATTCTATACATGGAGTTGATCAGGTAGTACAACCAGATGAGGATCCGACGTCGGAGATTCAACAAATGCTCAAGTGGGAATAATCCACACTTCAAGCAGTAGGTTTCCTTGCAGGGAATCAATTGGATTCGAGGGGGACTCGATCTCATCATGAGGATCCCTCTCATGTATGTTGAAACATACATTGACACTGAGAGGGGGGAGTGAATCAATGTCTAGAAATTTTGGCTACTTTTCACACTTTTATATATTAACGAAATTAACTAAATAAGATATATGTAGTTCAATTAATTATTCATAAACATGTATAACTCAAACTTTATGAAGTAGATATAATATCACTTATTTATTTATTTAATTCGAATGAATACATATAAAATCAATCCTTTAATATCTTCAACTTCAACTGAATATGAGAGATCCAACTCTCTGATACAAGACCTAGCTTGTGCGTGGTGGCCTGTAAAGGAGGTTCTTTGAAGGCAACTTGCCTAGATTTTCCTTTCGTCATCGGATGTCAGATCGACTTCAGTACATATGAAATTTTTGTGAATGTCTAAATCGACCTCCACATATCTCCTTTGTTGGTGATTATTTAAACTCAACTTGTAAACATTTTACTTGATGTTTATATTAAAATGTGTCCCTCTCAGTTGTTAGTCACTACAAATTTGACTTGGTCTCACCATTTTTTGTATTTGCTTCCTCATTCTACCGACAAACATATTTTGGTCGAATCAACTAGTAGATATTTCGACTTTAGTATTTCAATTCTAGTCGACCCATCTTGCTTTAGCCTCGACCCGACTTGTATTTAAGTTTTCTTCAACTTCGAACTTTAGGTTACTTATTTATTGGACCGACTCAACCTGGAAGAAAATCAACTTGAGAAATTTGAATTTGGTCATATCGACTTCCTTTCGTCGACTTGTATTTTCCAACTCAATTTTCCTTCGACTTTGACCTTTAGTTGGTTAAATTGTCTTCGACTCGTCTTGAAATTGATCGACTTGTATTCTCCAACTTCTGTCAATCTATAGGCTTGCAGTCGGTCGACTTGTATTCAAATCGTTTTGCAGACGATCGAATTCCAGATAGTCGACCTTATTGTTGTTTGAATCGGCTCGACTTGTGACTCAATGGTGTCAATGCTTCCTCACCAAACATCCACCATTGTCATTATGTCTCATCTCTGGACTCTTCTTCAATTGATATTTTTTGAATGAATTTTAACCATGTCTTATTAACTTCTTTATTTGTGATTTGTATGGATCCATATTGGATTATCCATTTACCCTTTTTATCTAGACATTTTCTTCACAATTTCTTTTTTTAACATGGATCTTAATGAAACAATATCAACCTGATACAATAGAGGATGAGTGTATCAAGCTCATACAATATATTAGTCAATATTATCTTTCCATTTATATTCAATTCACCTTCATAACATTATGTCCAATATTGGCAATACTTGACATTCAAGTCACATTCATTACATTATGTTCAATATTGACAATTCTTTACATTCAAGTCACCTTCATAACAATATGTCCAACCTTAATAACATTATGTCCAATATTGAAAATGGTTGACATTCAAGTCACCTTCATAACAATATCTCCAATATTGACAATGCTTCTCAAATAAATCAATCAATGATACTTCACCTATTTATCAAGGTTGACATCAATGACAACCAAATTGCCAACAATATCTCCCTTTGTTATTGATGACAACCTTAGTAAAACAATCTTACTTCCCTTGTGAAATGTTTTTTGTATTTTGATTCCTTTGAGTTGAATTTGTTTTACTTGTTATCTCTCCCCCTTTGAGAACAATGAAAAAGGGAATATTTCTATCCCCCCCCCGAGATGATGCTCCCCCTAAGGTGATTCTCCCCCTTAGGTGATGCTTCCCCTATCTTTGTCCCATTTATTTTGGACTTTGTTTTTATTGTTTATCTCTCCTCTTTTGACATCAATGACAAAGGAAACATAAATTTTACTGCTTTTCTCCCCCTATGAATGTGCCATATGTTATCTCAATCTCTTGGGATTTTTGTGTTCAAATAGGGTTGTACTGTCTTCTCCTTTAGCATAATGGACAAGGGTGTGAAGCTTACTAATCTTCTTAATCTATTTCTTCTTCTTCTTGATATTCTTTAGTTCTTTGATTCCAAGAGATCTTTACTGTTCTTTCATATCATTAATAACTTTTCTCTGTTCATACTCTGTCTTTATATATTTTGAACTCGTTTTCTTGCTTTCTTATTTAGATATTATTTGTTTTATTCATCACATTGTTCTACAAATTGATTTGGTTTTTAGATTTCATCATGATCACCATTGTTTTGTGCACCATAATCTTCTTCATCTTCTTCTTTAGAAATTCTTCTTCCTTGAGCTTGTTCCTCTTCATATGCAAATCTCTGAATTTCACATTCCTTATTAGGAGTTTCATCCATTAGTTTTTTGTTATCAATTTCTCCATTTTTAGGTGCAAGATATTCATCATCTTTCTTGTTTTCTGCTCCATATTTTCTTCTCCATATCTTTCGATAAGGCAATTTGTTTGATGAACTTTTCTTCTCTACATTTGTCCTTTGAGATTTATCCTCTCTTATTTTCTTCCAAAGTTCATTAGATTTCCTTCCCAACTTATATGGATTATTTTTCAAGGGTTGTCTTCTTGATTTCCTCCATTATTTGGATTTGTGCCCAAACTTATCATAGTTGTAGTATCTCATGGTATGACAAAACATTTCTATGTGCCCAACATAATTGCATCTCCAATATCTCATTAAGTTATTGGACCTTCCTGAATTTTTCTTTTCGGGACTCTTGCATTCCAATGTTTTGTGACCAATTTTTTTACAAGAAAAGAAATAACCATTGAAGGTGTTTCCATACTCGAGTCTATTGTGACATTATAAGTCTTCCTTTTGAGATGTTTCTTGTTTTTTACTTTTATAGCTTCCTCCTTTAACAAAGTTCATGGTTTGTATTTGGTTTGTGATTACACCTTTTCCATTTGAGGAGGATAATCCTTTCTCATGTTTGTGAATGGTGTTCCACTTGCCACCTTCTTCTTTCTTATTGTAACCAGGAAAAGTTTTTTCATCGGTTGGTCTTTGATTGTTCCAGATATTATCCAGGATGGCCGAGATGTTCTGGAATTTCACAGTTTTTTTTGTCTTTTCATTCTTCTTTTGAGGTTAATAACTTCCAATTCCAACATGTGACATGTTTCTTCCTTTTTAGTCAACTAGATCTTCAAGTCTTCTTCTATTTCCTTAGATTCTTCAAGTTGAGTCTTTATACTGATGACTATTTCTTCTGTCTCATCCAAGACTTCTGTGCATTTATTGGTTTTTTCATATGTCTTCAACTCTTCTATTTCTTTTATTAGATCAACAAATCCAGTCTTCAATCTCTTGATTTCTTCCTTGTTTTCTATCTGAATCCTTTTGAGGTTGATGACTTCCAATTCCAACGTGTGGTGCGATTATTCCTTTTTATTCAACTGGATCTTCAGGGTTTCTTCACTTTCCTTAGCTTCTTTAAGTTGAGTCTTTAGACTGTTGACCTTTTATTTTGTTTCTTCCAATTCTTCTATGCATTTATTGAGTTTTCCATATGCCTTCAACTCGTTCATTTCTTTTGTTAGATAAAAAAATTTAGTATTTAATCTATTGATCTCTTCTTCTTTGTATTCTAGTTGAATCTTTTGTTCTTGTTCTTCATGGTTTTTAGATTGATCTAATTCTTGTAGTAGCAACATATATTTCTTTTGAAGTTTCTCCAACTCTTCTAGAATGCACATAGTTGTGTATTCGAGATTGTCAAGAGCCTCCACATGAACTTCAATATATATACCATTTCCTAGTTCCATACAAATCTCTTATAATGCAGCTATAACATCAGTCTTAAGATTCAATATTTTTTCTTCAATGATTATTGGGGTATGCATCAATTACTTGATGGAGTTGTCTTCTTCATTGATGACTAGGGATTGCATCAATTCCTTGTTTGAGTTGTCTTCTTCTTTGATGACCGTGGATTGCATCAATTCCTTGTTTGAGTTGTCTTATTTATTGATGACTGGGGATTGCATCAATTCCTTGTTTGAGTTGTATTTTTTATTGATCACTAGGGATTGCATCAATTCCTTGTTTGAGTTGTCTTTTTTATTAATCACTGGGGATTGAATAAATTCCTTGATGGTATTGTCTTATTTTTCTATGTTTTGTACTTTAATCTAATACGATTCTCTAGATGGAGCCATAATAATTTAGCAGAGGTGCAATGTCCCATATTTTCTTTGATTCGGTCTAATCGTCCATTCTGGATTTCTTTTAATGCCATTGGATTGTTTCTCTTTGCTTATTTTGCAGTTTTGGATTTGTTTTTTGAGGTAGTTAAGCACCAAGGCTTACTTATTATTGAGTCCCAAACTCCAGATCCTCTTGACTTCAAATATATTTTCATTCTTTCCCTCCATGAAGAGTAGTTTTTTCCATCAAATAAATGTGCTTTATTTGTGGAGAGAGTCATTTGTTAATCCATTTGTGTGTTTAGTAGGATCTTCCTTCCAGTGATTAGATTGTTTTTCCTTGAAGAGACCTTGCTCTAATACAATTTTTTCTCTTCAGAAAATTTGAGTGGTTAAACTATAGTGATTAAACCTGCTCTAATACCAATTGTTGAAACACACACTGACACTGAGAGGGGGGGTGAATCAATGTCTAGAAATTTTGGCTACTTTTCACACTTTCATATATTAACTAAATTAACAAAATAAGATATATGAAGTTCAATTAATTATTCATAAACATGTATAACACAAATTGTATGAAGTAGATACAATATCATTCTTTTATTTATTTAATTTGAATGAATACATATAAAATCAATCCCTTAATATCTTCAACTTCAACTGAATATGAGAGATCCAACTCTCTGATACAATACCCAGCTTGTATTTCTCATATCCAATTGAGAAAATGAGGAATCCAACCCTCATAACAAGATCTTGCGTGTGTACAGGAACCAACCTAACTAGGAAATATTTTTCATTCAATCCATGTATGAATGAATTCACATTCAATCCAATTTACTATGTTTTTCCACCAAGATACACTCTTCCCTTCATATTCCTTTACTTATATAGTCCTCCAAAGGGTGCCAGTTTGAAACAATGTGTCCTTTTGGAATGAAACATTGCACCCATTCATTTAATTAACACAAATGGTAACTTTTATTAATTAATTTTCATACACCAATTTAGACATCGATTTTCGTATGAAGCTTCTGGAGTGATAGAAACGATGTTTAAAATTATACAACAAGGATTTTTTGCAGACCTACCCAATTAGTTGATTCGCGGGAAATTTCCCCCTAAAGTGTGCAAGGTGGCTGCTACAGGAGTTCTTTGAAGGAAACTTGCCTAGATTTTCCTTTCATCGTCGAATTCTAGATCGACTTCAATACATATTACCTTTTCGTGAATGTCTAAATCGACCTCCACATATATCCTTTGTTGGTGATTATTTAAAATCAAATTGTAAACATTTTTCTTGATGGTTGTATTAAAATCAGTTGCCTCTCAGCTGCTAGTCACTAAAGATTTGACTTGGTCTCACCCTTTTTCATATTTGCTTCCTCATTCGACCGACAAAAATATTTTTGGTCGACTCAACTAGGAGAAATTTTGACTTGAGTATTTCAATTCTAGTCGACCCATCTTGATTCATCCTCGACCCAACTTGTATTTAAGTTTTCTTCGAATTTGACCTTTAGGTTACTTCTTTATTGGACCGACTCGACTTGGAAGAAAACCGACTTGCGAAATTTGACTTTGGTCATCTCGACTTTCTTGGGATGACTTGTATTTACCGACTCAATTTACCTTTGACTTTCACTTTCAGTTGATCGAATTGTCTTCGACTCATCTTGAAATCAATCAACATGTTTTCTCCAACTTCCGTCAATCTGCAGGCTTGCTGTCGGTCGACTTTTCTTTGACTCATCTTGTAGTTGATCGACTTCCAGATAGTGAAACTTATTTTTGTTTGAATCAACTTGACTTGTGACTGGATGGTGTCAATGCTTCCTCACCAAACATCCACCATTGACATTTGGTATCATCTCTGGACTCTTCTTCAATTGAGATTTAATGAATCACTTGTGATGAACCATGTCTTATTAACTTATTTATTTGTGATTTGTATGGATCCATATTGGATTATCCATTTACCCTTTTTATCTAGACAATTTTTTCATAGTTTCTTCTTTTGTACATGGATGTTATTGACACAATATCAACGTCATACAATATAGGATGAGTGTATCAAGATCATACAATATATTAGTAAATATTATATTTCTACTAATATTCAAGTCACCTTCATAACATTATGTGCAATATTGACAATGCTTGACAGTCAAATCACTTTCATAACATTATGTCCAATATTGACAATGCTTGGCATTCAAGTCACCTTCATAACATTATGTCCAATATTGGCAATGCTTGACATTCAAGTCACCTTCATAACATTATGTCCAATATTGAAAATTCTTGGCATTCAAGTCACCTTCATAACATTATACAACTTTCATAACATTATGTCCAATATTGACAATGCTTGACATTCAAGTCGCCTTCATAAAAATATGTCTAATATTGGCAGTGCTTCTTAAACCAATCAATCAATGATACTTCACATTACTTTTATGACATTTCAATAGATTTTTTGAGCTAGAGTTATCAATTCATGGAAAAAAATTATTTATTCTTTATAAATTATTTAAATATTTTCACTCTATTACTTTAGAAGTGTCCATTTCAATTTTAACTGTTAATTCATGAAATTTTTTATTTTTTTCATAAATTTTTTAAATATGTTCCATGGCAGACATTTATACTGTGAACAAAACTTGTTCTCCTTATCACAATTCATTTTCGTACCTTCCTCTTTTAATATAGTTTTCAAAATCTTGAATATTAAGATGTTTCCTCGTTATAATCCACATCAATTCACGACCACAAATTTCAACATGTAAATTTCACCATTGTCGTGTTCTTCCATTGCATTGACTGCAAACGTGTCTAACACAGTGCCTTGATTCAATATATAAACACATGAATAGCCGCCTGTTACCTCTGCGGAGAAGATGAAGACAAGTCCGATATCATTAATAATTCTTCGCTTGGTATGTGCACTACTCTTTCTATTGCTTTCTGTAAACATTGGTTCCCATGGGTACTCCAATAATGGTAAGATCTATCTCAAATCTCAGTTACATTATAAAAAAATGACTGTTATTTAGCCTTTTATTCATTTTCTATTCTCTCGGGAACTTATGGTTGCAGGAAACGAGCCCCAAATGAGTATGAGCCAGGCGGATCCATAGCATTTGCAGGGCACAAATATAAGAGGATTGCAGCATATTCCGAAGAGTTATTCGTACGAGGATAGATCTGTGGAAATAAGTAGGAGGAGATAGCCGCCTAGCCCTCCTACGCCACTAGGTAACCCAGGCACCATTTGGAACCCTCGTCCTTGCCCTGTCCCTTCACCTCCACCACATGTGCGCTAAATCCATTCTCGTGTTTGAAAGGAGAATTTCTGATACATCATATGAATAAGAATTTTGGTTGATTGTTATACTGACTTTTCCCTGGGTTCAATTCTCATATAATGAATATGTTGTAATGGTTTCAAATCTATATGTCGCAGTTCAGGTATAGTGCAGAGTGTGACGATCAGACATCGTCACACCTTGTGTATTTAGCAGGGTGTGACGACCTTCCTTCATATGGTTTTTGGCAGAGGAAAGTAAATCAATTTTCTCATGAAGAAAGCCTCTTTTAATATTTTTTAGGGAACATGCACACATGTCATCAGGTGATCACTGAGGTGACCAAAATAATGTGTAACGGTAGGGAGGATCTTAACATGAATACAAACGAGATTGAACAAAGGAGATTGTTGAACAATTGAATTGATCAAATGGTAGAGAATACATGATTACACAAGGCATGATAAAAATTTATATCCCCCACTATCTTCCGATTGCAACACTTCCCCCCTCTCTTCCTACCAGTTTAGGGGCCAATCTGGTATCTTCTTTTCAAGCACCTCCCATTCTTATGGGGGTATTGAGCACAATTCAAAACCATAGTTTTCATATTCCTGCTTGGATGCAAGTAGGGATGTGGCATAGATAAAATTCAAGAAACTCAACCTACTTGGATCAATAAATGAATGAAACTCAACATACTCGAACAATGAATATATTCATCCTCTTAAAGAATGAATATGTTTTCAATTTAACCTAACCAAATGCAATGTGAATTTTGTTACAAAGGATTTTTTTTGATGTTCATCTAGTTTTCCTCAAACAAAACCTAAAGTCTTGATTAATATGTACTTAAGCCTAAGTTATAAGGGCATTTCCATAATGAATTCCTAGGTCTTATTTTTCTCTTCATTTTGAGAAATTTTATTTCCAGGTTACAAATCCCAAGGAAAGCCAACAATTACTTCCCCTAATTTCATGGATGGTACCTAGGGTAGACCCTAGAATCTTCAGGGCACAAAGCTAGTCAACAACAAGGCTCAAGGTCATTACAACAATATACTCATTATGAGCTCAACATGTCACTTACGGGAATCGAACCTAGGTGGAAAGGATAACAATCTTTCCTCCCAACGACCTAAGTTAAACCCAACTGACAGACTCTTCAATTTAAGGCATTTTGTTTGCATAATCTCAATATAAATGAAATTCCAAATTTCTTTCCATTACACAACTCCTAATTGCAACCCAAACAACATATACCTACCAAACACCAAGTAATGGAATTACATACTAAAGTAACTGCATACACATTGGAATTGTTGGAATGGAAAATAACTCTATTTCTAATTTAATTACATACATGCTAGAATGATTGTAATTACAAATAACTATATTACTAATAGAAATAATTGAAATTGTAAATAGTTTTGCAACTGATGTTCTTTATCTTTGATCTAGACTAATGTTGATTGTAGGCTTTATTTACACTCTTCCTATTTCAAGATTTTATTATCTTGATTTTGGCTCATAAAATATGAGGGAATGTATTATATAGTAAGGGGTTGTACTCTATATTGGTATAGAATATTTAATTGTCCCACAATCAATATCAAGTCTCTCTTTCCAAATGGTTGTCCTTATGAATAATGTCTAGGATTGTGGTGCCTATGGTTACTACTAACTTTCACTTTTTATTCAAGGTATCAAGTGAATCGAAAGGGTTTGCTTCTGTTTCAACATAAGTACTCAATCCTTAGTGATCCACTATTTTCCTTAAATGAATAGAACACATAAGCTTGACACCTTGTGGATGGAATGGAATGACATGCACATAAATTTCAGGCCATCAATAGCCAGAACCTAAAAATTTATCTTTCCACTATGAATTATCATGAAATAGTGTCAAAAAAAAATGAACTTTACCACCTTTATCATTTCTACATGTATCTGATCTTTGAACCAAGATAATGATATTATAATGTAGCCATCAACATAAAAAAAATTCTCTCATACTTGAAGTAATTTTACAAAACCCTCACTAACCCCAATTCCCAATGAAATAAAAGGCAATGGAAAGATCAATAGATCACTAAAGGAAACATTAAATCATCCTATAGAGGTTGAAGGAAGACAACATTATATCCAAAACAAGAGCAAGAATAACATACACAGATAACCAAACCCACAATAATTACTAGTATGCCAGAAAACCCACAACAATTACCCATATCATAAGTCAATTTTCTTCGATTACAAACAATTACTGATATTAGAGGATGTTTTTCTTCAACATACAAGTTTCTTTTAGGAATAAAAAATACCTTAGGAATAAAAAATGCCAAAGACAACTCACCTAAAATTGATTTGGAGGCCTACCGTTCCACTACCTACTGTTCTACTCAGGACGACATAGTCTACCACGACAGGTATTCAACGCACCGAGTCTCTGCAATATTTATATTTGACATTCGAAGCATCATCCGTATAATCCACGTTAATTAACAACCTTTTCTAAGAAAAAATCTGTGCTTTCCACTGTTATAAATTCGATAACTAAAGCGTTGTTGACTTGGGTATGGCCGTGCTCCGCATTGCATTTGACTGCAACCTATGAGGCGGCGCACACAGGCTACTTAGCCCCCCTGCAGGTGGGATTATGGCCTTGAAAAATGAAGAATTGATGTGTAATGTGGGTTTGTGGCTTATAATTCTGGTGAAATTAGGTATGAATCGAGGTTCAACATTTCTCTATGAATCATACTTGTGGGATCCCAACCCTGGCATTTGGTTGGCTATTCGAGATTTTAACTCTAGTTTGAGTGGGATTGGATAGTTTTAATCAGCCTCAGATTGGCAATGTGTTCCAAAACAACTCAGTTCCTCTATATGTAGGGGCATTAGTGACTCTTTTGTGGCTCTTCTAGTGACAGTGGTTTGTCTAGCTTTTGTGATCCTCATTTTTTTCATGGCCTCTATGACCTTTGTGCCCCCCAATCTACTCTCTTCAAGTCCATGTGGCTACTTTCAGTTTGTCTCAGTGTTGGTGTTATTATCTAATTAACTTTGGTGGATTTAGTGGTTTCTATGGCCCTCATTTAGTTGGTGATCGTTGTGGTTCTTGTGACTCTCATCATGGTTGTGGCTTCTATGTATTTTTTGGCCCCTTATTCACTGCAATACTAGTCCATAGGTTTTTTCTCATTTCATGTCATTACTGATAGTGCCATCCTTTGCTGAAGTTAAATGGTCAAACCTTTGTTATTGGCCTT
This sequence comes from Picea engelmannii, assembly GCA_009831015.1. Lineage (NCBI taxonomy): Eukaryota > Viridiplantae > Streptophyta > Pinopsida > Pinales > Pinaceae > Picea > Picea engelmannii. Next base: position 328,170 of record ML779107.1, on the reverse strand, counting down.
CTTGGGGTGCTAGATAATGATTTCAGGGATTCTAGACTGCATGTGGCTAGTGATAAAACAAGGTTGTATTTGGGTTTATGTTGAGATCTCTTAATGGATCATGGGCATGCAGGATGGTGCCCTTTGTGTGAGACCTCAAAAATTCAGTGAATTCTAACAAGGCAGGAGGTTTACATTGTTGGGAAAAAAAACCTCAATCTCATCTTTCCAAGATAGTATGTAATCTCAAGAAGCTAATAGGGATATTGAAGTTTATTGATGGAGACCCTTCACCACCAAAAACAACAAATTGCAGATTTTCAAGCTAAATGTGCATCCCTCAAACAAACGATTGATGACCTAATTAGAATTAACTCCATATCTCAATCAATGACTAGATTGTTGATGGGGTCAGGAAGGGATAAGGAGCATGAAACTATCTAGCAACAACAAAAGGACATGGAGATGTTGAACGTGGACCAAAATTATATAAAAAAGGAAGTGCAACAAAAGGAAGCCTATAGTTAATTTGGTCTCATCCAATAATATTTTATGTATTTTAAAGTTAGTTTGTTGTTAAGATTTTTTGTGTGATTGTACACTTAGACTAAATTTCATAAATCTTTTTTGAAAAAATGTTATGCAATATTAAAATATCAAATCCAATCTCCGAACATACTTTAAACAATTTTGTTGGATAATATCTTTATATGTATTTTGTGCCCATATCTTTTCAACACAATGTCTACATATTTCATTTACCTTTACTTCATCTTCCCTTTTATCTCCATCCCAAACCACTATACTTTAGTTATCATCATTTTTTTAACATAATAAATAGTATAAAACTTCGAATGTCCCCCTTCTCCCATAAAAATCCAACATTATAAATATGAGTGGATTTATCATGTCCTCCTCATATGATAACTACCTTAAAATAAAATAACCTCAATCTTTATTTTTTTAACTTATAATATCTTTGTTCTTTGTAACTTATAATGTTTTGAGAAGGCATATCATACTCCCCTCTTATTATACTGCCTCCGGCAGTATATAGCCATGGATCGCTTTTGACCATGTATTATTATACTTTGACTTAAAAATATTTTTAAAAAACCTAACTTTAAACATAAGAAACATATTTTTTTATTTTTCGATATATAAAATATTGTAGTTTTCTAACTTTTCATTGGTTAATAAGTTTGAAGTCTTATTGGAACCTTCACGTGGTTCGAGATTTCAAATTAATTGATTGGATGTGACCCCGTACGCTCACGATTGTGAACAGGCGCGTTTCGAGGAATGACTATAAATTTTATCCGTTTTTCCAAACTTAAACATTACATTATTGAATATTATTATATTTTTAAAATATTTAAATTAGTTTTCGTTTTTATTACTATTGGGTACATCATTTGAACCTCTTATTACAGAGGTGGCGGCGGCATTGGAAGGATTATTAATATTAATAAATTTATGAGTTAACTTTTGTACGGCGGTGGCGTCCTGGACAGTGGCTTCAATACTTACCGCGTGGTGGCATCTTCTACCAGAACCGACACGTCACCACCTGAAAGCTGCCGAGGATCCCTGCTCCCGACCCTTCAGCTCGGGTAAACATCTTGGCTTTTATTCACTACTAAATTTATTTTAACCCAGGCTGTTGAAATTAAAAACATGAGGGGTGTAGCGTTTGACTTATCAACTATGTGGGCTCACTAAAAAATAATACAAATATAAATATAAATATATATATATATTTCCACTAAAATAAATAAATATATATTTAGTTTTAGTTTTTTATTATTTAATAAATTTAAATAAACAATAATTTCTATTTGTTTTTTGTTTCTTTCAACTTTGTTTTAAAGAAATCTATATGGGAATATGAATGAGTAACGAAGTAAGACAATATGTAATATCATCCAAGAGATATTAGGGTTTGTGTGTCAATAACAACAATCGCATAATGCATTAATTTCTTATTATGAAGAACCATTGCATAATGCATTAATTTAGTCTAGTTAAACATAATGCATTAATTTTAACATTGTGAAAAGTCACTTCAATTTATGATTTCATATTTGTTTTTAGCAATTGGATAACTTGAATTATACAATCACTTACCATTGCTATTATTAACTATATATAATAATAAATAAAATATTAGGAGGCAGTATTATGCAGCTTTGCTGCTCTTGTTAAAAAAAACAGCCCTTCAAATACATAAAATTAATAAGACAACATGCTCATGCAAGGAGTAGATGTTGCCCACCTCATACGTGAAGGTCATGTTTTAAAATAAATAAAATATGAGCATGAACTTATAATATCTTTGTTGTTTGTAACTTATAATGTTTTGAGAAGGCGTATCATACTCCCCTCTTATTAAAAAAACACACCTTCAAATAAATAGAATTAATAAGACCACATGCTTTATACATACAATGAGTAGATGTTGCCCAACTCATACGTCTCATACGTGAAGGTCATGTTTTTAAATAAATAAAATATGAGTAGGACCACATGTTTTATACATTCAAAGGAGTAGATAGCTTGAGTTCCCCATGTATAATTGTGTAAATACTTTTATAACATTTCAATCCGTTTTTTTCGAGTTAGAGTTATCAGTCCCTGGGAAAAAAATATTTATTCTTTATAAATTATTTAAATATTTTCATTTTATTAGTTTAGCAGTGTTCATTTCAATTTTTAAACCTTTCATTATGCTTCTCCCTAAACCCGTCACTCCTACTACTTTTTCCATTTCATTGAAGATTCATAAATTAACTAGGAAAGAAATTGTTGAATGCCAACTCAAGGGCCTTTGTTATAATTGTGATGAAAAATATTTTTCTGTGCACAAGCGTAAGGAACACAATATTTTTATGGCCATCTTTAAGGATGTTTCTGAAGAAGAGGTGGAGGCTCCCCCTATGGCTGAGTCACCTGAATCCACTGACCTTACTCCACCCTTGGACCCCCCAAAAGTCGAACCGGTCATTTCCCTAAATGCTCTCACTGGATTCTCTGCTCCCCAAACCCTCAATCTAATTAGTTACATTAAACATATGAAGGTCATCATCCTCGTTGATAGTGGAAACACCCATAATTTTATTCATCAGTGCATTTCCCAAGAAACTAATTGTTATATCCGTGCAATCAACAACTTTCAAATCATGATTTCCAATGGAGGGTCCATGAAATATGGGGGGCATTATGAAAATGTGTGTCTCCAAATTAGTCAGTACAACATGAAATATCATATGTTTTCTATCGACATGGGTGGTTGTGACATTGTGCTAAGTGTCAAATGGTTAGGAACTCTTGGACCCATTCTCATGGACTTTAAGGAATTAACCATGCAATTCAACCAGGAAGGCCAATAGTATAAGTTCCAAGGAATCACACCAGGTTCCCCTGAGATCATCAGTTCCCATCGCATGGAAAATATCCTTAAAAAAAGGTCATTCCCACTGTTACTGGGATATTTCCCCCGTGACCTTGGATTGTGTCATGGCAGAGCGAGACTGGATATAGAAGATTAAATCTACCCTCACAATCAAACATGAAAACAAAGAATAACTACTTTTTCACAAAGAGAGATATGAAAAGGAGAGAAGAGAAGGTGTGTACCTTAAACCCTTCGTCTAATGTTGATCCCTGCTCCTATTTCTCGAAACACTCCTGGTCTCTGCCAGTACAAGCCTGCAATAAGAGACCTAGATTGTGCTACAATGAGGTAGTTATAGGTCCTAGTAGCATATATAAAAGGTATACTTCAAAGCATTTATGAAAAAACATGAACATATTAGATTGCAATGAAACAAATGAACAAATTATTGGAAGGAAAAAATATTCTTCTATTAATTAGTGAAATAAGAGAGTTAGTTACAACCTAACGTTGTTTCTGGCACCGCTTCAGAACAAATCACCCGGGTTCGTCCTGAAGTACTTCAAGTATCAACTCAATGAAACTCTTACTCAGATAATCCAATAAGGATAAGAACACACCTTATGAATATATACAAGAAGAAGTAACTCTGGAAAATGAGTTTCCATGTTGGGGAAAACTTATCAGAGAATGAAGGGAAATGGAAGCTTGCTCAATTCTCTCATCATAACCTTGCACCATCAGACTATACTTAAGTTATGATCATTTTTATAATGTAATAAATAGTATAAAAATTCTAATGTCCCCCTTCTCCAATAGAAAACAACCTTCTAAATATGAGTGGATTTATCATTTCCCCATGTCAAAACTACCTTAAAATAAATTAACCTAAATCTTTGTTTTTTTAAAACTTATAATATATTTTCTCTTTGTAACTTATAATGTTTTGAAAAGGCATATGTTGGCCCTCGACCAAGTTTTGGAGAACCTTGGTCATGTTTGACCTCTTTTGGGACTTCGACAGGCTAGTCGATGGCGGAGCGCAATTCAAAGCGAAGATCTCAGGATCTCAGCCCTTTTTTAGGGAATTTTTGGGATTAGGGTTTATGTAACGGTTATGGGATGTCGGCCAATGAGTTTAACTATGTTTAGGCCTATTTTGTAATGTATAAATAGAAATCTAGGCAATGTAAGAAGACACACAGCGTGCTAAGTGAAGAGACCTAGTAGAATCGGCTTAGTGCGGAGCTAGAGGCTTTGTGAGTACTATGTATTGAGACTTGTAGAGCTAAGTGAAAGTGATTGTAAGAAGGATTTGTGCTTAAACCTAGCTCGGGGAAGGAGGATCTGACGAGGTGCACGCAGATCTCCTGTCCTATGTGGAGTAGGGTTTTCGGGCTCAGTGCTTATAGAAGATTGAGAGAAGATAATAAAGAAGAGAAGAGTTGGTGGACGTAGCCCCACGTTGGGGTGAACTACGTATATCCTGTGTTATGGTTGATTTGCACATGGTGGTTGTTATATTGTTCATATAATTTAATCTTAGTGCAATAATGAATGTTTAGATGAATCTGGTATGATAGATTAAGTGCTTAGTGATGTGAATGAATGCTAGATCTGATCTTTTTCCATATGCTAAGTGCTTAAATGTGTTAGATCTGGTTACTGAGTTGTTCTTTAATTAGGGCTTGAATATGCAATGTGAATAAGGGTTAAATAATGTTGAATTCTAACTGATAAGTTCTTTATTAGAGTGGTGTAATCACAAATCTATGTCCCAGCTAGGTTGCTGACATTTGAGTCGTGCAACCACCTCTGCCTCTACCTCCGGTGAGACTTCATCTGCTTCACAGGTGTTGCCGAAAGGGTTGGTAGTTAGGGTTTTGTTGGTGCGTTGTTGAAGCGTTGAACCCTGGGTCTGCCCCTGTGCCAAAAAATGGTTCTGTTGTTGAGACTTGAAGCTATGATTGTTGGGAACTGAAGAAAAGAAAGCTCTATGCGTATATTTTCTACTTTAGTGCGCAGTAGTCTACTTAACTTGCGAAGCTCTGTGCTAAGAAGAGAAGTATGATCTAAAGAAAAGAGGTAAGATCTTGAAGCTTTGTGCTATGAGAAAGGCAAGATAAGGGAAAAAAATTGTTTCGAAAGAATGAATCTAGGTATATTTGATAAATTTTGTCCTAGGGTACAGCTAGAAGAAAGAAGATTTGATGTGAACAGATCTGATAGAAATAATGAAAGATATATTATTCCTATGCATAGAAAGAATGTTTGGACTAACAAATGGATGTAAAATCCTAGAAAGAATTTTTTGCAGGTTAGTTACTGTGATCCCAGTGCGCAGTACAAGAAAGGTTTGGGATCGTTTAAAAGAAAGAGAGGATTAACTCTTTGCTATAGTTGTAGAAGACCAGGACATCTTGCTAAGGAATGCCCTGGTAGGGGTCCTAGTTGTCTTTGTTGTAAAGCTATGGACCATGAAGTTTTGGATTGCCCTAGAATGATTGCAAAAGTTGAAAAGATGAATATGAGACAAGAAAACTACGAGACAAGCCAAGAAACTAAGCATATGATAGAACCCCAGAAAGAATCAGAGACTGTATTACTACAGATGAAAGAAACCATGAATCATCACAGAGATATCAATTTATCAGAGGTCTTATAAGAGAAAGAGTACATAGAAACAAGAATAGGAGACTTCGACATAGACTGTGTCCTGGATGAGGAAACACAGGTGAATATCATGACAGAAAGAACTTGGGAAATTCTGGGAAAGCTTGTTATGGTTCCTTCATTAGGAGGAATAGGATTATTTAGAGGAAAACTGATAACCCTATGTGGAAGACTTACCCATACATCTATGAGTGCTCATGGCACTTCGACAGAAGAAGAATTTGAGATCGTTAAATTTGTTGAGAACAACACCCCATTTGTTATCTTGCTAGGAAAAACCTAGATTGAGAAAGATCAGATACGAAGGAAACAAGAAGAGGAGGATCTAGAACAGAAAAAGAAAGAAACTAGGAGAATAGCGCACTTACTGGAAGAAAAAGAGAACCAGTCGAAGCTACTAAGGACCAAAAATATGAACATCGAAGTTGAAAGGACACAGGAAGACTGGAGACACCTATCTGTACAAGAGAGTAGAGCACCTACCCCAAAAAGAGAATAAGTATTACCCTTGAACCCTATGAAAGACTCTCCATAGTGTGAATTTATCATGCCAAGAGGAGATAAGAACAATAATGGAAAGAGGAAAGCAGTGATTCAGATCATAGGAAAGAAGGTCAGAAATCTCAGTAAGAAGAAAACAAAGCTATAAAAATTGCAAGAAGTTCCAGGGAAGACTTCACAGAAGGAAGGTTTCCAGAACTTGAACTTCGCTAGAATATTAATACATCACATATTGGAACTTTTCCATTACGCAACAATATGACCATTGGAGGTATTATGACCATTAGAACTACATTCCTGAACGACTAGAAACACAGTTATTGCTGGAACGTTCGCCCTTGGACCATTGGGACCATGCCATAATGGATAGAACTGCATTGATTGAGGCGTTCCTGCCCGTTGGAAGAGTCCATTACGATAATGTTTATTTATCCCATCAAGCGTTGCACCGAGAACACTTTTTCCAATTGTGATTATCCGGGCCCACAGAGAACTAGTTGATTTCGCACAGTGATCCTTGAGACCTTGCCATCCATTCTGTTACATTGAGTATTGTTCATTGACCTAAGATATCAGATCTTGAGTGTGCATGTCGAACGAAATTAGCGCAGTAGAAAAATCCATTGAAGAGATTCTAATAGACCTCATGGCCGAAAAGGTGATGTCCATAGGCATCCAAGCCTCATCGACGAGAGGAGTGAAAGCCTCTCCATCGACTTCTTGTGGATCTAGGCCATCCCGAGCTACGATCGAGAAAAGAACCAAGCATCGTGATGAATTGACGAATGCGAAGCTAGTCCTATCCATCCAACCCGACTACATCCCACCCCTGGTCAATGTGGTGAGTCATGAAAATGTCCTGAGGGACTTCGACTACACAGTTATCACTGCGTACCTCCCGAAGGGAATACAAGCAGTCAGACCATAGTTGGAGAGGATTCCAACCTTGAAGATCAGTGACTATAACCTATGAGACCGCAGGAACTATGGCATGCTCACACCTCACAAATATTTGACCAAGACCAAGGGGAAGAAGTCGAAGATCATCCCCCAGTTGTGGACTATGGACATCGCAAGGTCCACTATCTTGAACGTGATGAAGATACCACACTTTGGAAGACATTAGGAGGTTAACGTGTGCGTTAAGCTCCTGCTGTCGTGTTTCCATGTTGGTTATATGTGGTTGGACAGGTGTATAACCGTCGATCCAACACTAATCCATAGGATCACCAGATTAAGCATGCAAGGACCAGACCCACAAAACTTTTATCTAGGGAAGGCTGCAGATCGTGCTCTGGCACAGAATATTAAAGACACCTATGGCAATGTTGAGAAGGGGAAGCAAGGCTACAAGGTAGCCTCCATCTAGAATGGCGCAGTGCACCTAGCCTACCAGTTGATCATTGGTAAGCTAGTAAGGAAGAACAAACCCACGCAGGTCACAGGGTTCGTTGTTGACCTCGCACGAAAATGCGTGGAAGGATTACAAATGAACTGGGCGAGTTACCTCATCAACCAGTTAGAATAGGACTATCGTGAAGCTTAAGATCAGGGCTATGAGTTCCATTTCAGCTGGTTGTTGATCCTCATCGTGTTCATTGCTTGGGAGATGCTGGAAGGAGTGACCTTCCCTGACATTGAGTCGTTCAAGCCACTAGCTGCGAAGTTCCCACGCTCTAGTATTCGAGTGATATGGGAAAACAATGGCAGTCGAATGCGGTATTCCATACCTACTACCTGCAGTTAATGAGGACTATTGAGTCTTTCCCTCATATGATGCCAAACACCCTGGACAAGTTCAGACCAGTTGTGAAGTTTCACATAGATAGGCATTATATATATATTATTGCGCGTAGAGACAAACATAAAGAAGAGATTCAGTCCTATTACAAGCTCACCGAGGAGGACATGGAGGAAATCACCAAGGAGTGGTCTGAAGAACTCCTAGTGCTAGTTAACCATGCAGAACTGTTCAACCCTGACCTCAATGGAAGTCTGGTGGTTACTCGCGAAGAGTATGATGCACCCAACAGTAGTAGGAAGAAAAAGAAGGAAGATGTACAGGAAATACGCAACACATTAGAAGAAACTGCATCAGATTCACCTAGTAGAGGAGGAGATGACGAAGTGGACAAAGAAGAGAAAGAAGGGGAAGAAGACAAGAAGAAGCAGGGCGAAGTAACACCGCCTAGGAACCCCCTTGAAGAGGCAGAGATGTCCAAAAAAAGAACAGTTTCCCCAACAAAACCTACATCGCGGAAGAATTCCAAAGCTAGTAAGCCAAAGCTGCAGACTGTACTCACGGTCAATGACTTCGACTTCATTATCGCAGTTGTATCTGACGCCTCAGAAGATATTTTGCAAAGAAATGAAGCAAAACAAGAAACCATGTACGAAAGAATTGAAGCAGAACTCAGAGGGGTACATCAAGCCCTTCACTCCAACTGCACAGTGTCCACTGCACCCCTGCCATCAGAAGAAACAATGTTGGGAGATGAGCCTGCCCAACTCCACAGAATAGTTGATGCGATCGAAGCTCGCCTTCATCGTGTGCAGGAAGAAAAAGAACAGGCCACAGTGGCCCTGAAGCAAGCACAAGAGGAAGTCATAGAGCAACGCCGAGTTGCGCAACAAGAGAAGGATGACCTCCAAATCAAGTTCGAAGAAGATAAAGCGCAGATCCAGAAAGAGAAAGAACAACTACTCATGAAGCAGGTTGGAGTTAAAGAAGCAGTCAATAGAGCACTTCGCTCTATGACAGGCTTAGAACAAATAGAAGAAGACCTAGTGGAGAGTCAAGTAGCGAAGCTTACTGCAACCATCCAGTAACTTCAATAGAGAGTAGAAGAATTGGAGTTACAAGCAGTACCAAGCACTCCGCAGGAAGTGTGAAACCAACGAGAAGAAACTGCCCGAAGCGTAGTCCAGAGATTCAAAGCATTAGCCTTGGAATGTAAACATCTTAGCAGTCGAAGTGCATAGAATTATGAACGCCTTACCGAGGACCCTGAATTAAAGACACTGGAGTCGCAGCTCCAGGAAGAAAAGCAACAAGCAACAACAATACAAGCGCAGTTGAAGCCCTTGTCAGTAGTCGAGCGAATGAAAAGATCCCAAGAACAGCGCACGACTCAGCAACAGGTCCATGCCATATAGAGCAAAGTCATGGAAGTGACTCAGAAGCTCCAACCAGTCCAGGATGCAACTTGCCTACTTTTTGAGGAGATTGAAGGATGAGGAGCAGAACTAGAACAAGCACTCACTACAGTCGAACAATGCTTGGAAGGACCTGTGACTGAGGCAGTTATTCAAGAGTTCGTCGAGCAAGAGGCCTTGGCGAAGCAACTCGATCCAAGCTCAAGGCGTTTGAGGCAGAGTTACCTAGAGCAGAGTGACTCAGGACTAGTCAAAAGTGAGTGTTGGGGGCCTGTTGGCCCTCGACCAAGTTTTAGAGAACCTTAGTCATGTTTGACCTCTTTTGGGACTTCGACGGGCTGGTTGAAGGCGGAGCATAAGTCGAAGCGGAGATCCCAGGATCTTGACCCATTTTTAGGGCAGTTTTGGGATTAGGGTTTATGTAACGGGTATGGGATGTCGGCCCATGGGTTTACCCATGTTTAAGCCTATTTTCTAATGTATAAATAGAAAGTTAGGCAATGTAAAAAGACACACAATGTGCTAAGTGATGAGACCTAGTAGAATCGACTTAGTGCGGAGCTAGAGGATTTGTGCGTACTATGTGTTGAGACTTGCAGAGCTAAGTGCAAGTGATTGTAAGAAGGCTTTGTGCTTAAACCTATCTCGGGGAAGAAGTATCTGGCGAGGTGTGCGCAGATCTACTATCCTATGCAGAGTAGGATTTTTGGGCTCTGTGCTTGTAGAAGATTGAGAGAAGATAATAAATAAGAGAAGAGTTGGTGGACGTAGCCCCACGCGGAGGTGAACCACATATAGCATGTGTTATGGTTGCTTTGTGCATGATGGTTGTTATATTGTTCATATAATTTAAGCTTAGTGCAATAATGAATGTTTAGATGAATCTGGTATGATAGATTAAGTGCTTAGTGATGTGAATAAATGCTAGATCTGATGTCTTTCCATATGCTAAGTTCTTAAATGTGTTAGATCTGGTTACTAGATTGTTATGTAATTAGGGCTTGAATCTGCGATGTGAATAAGGGTTAAATATCGTTGAATGCTAACTGTTAAGTGTTTTGTTAAGGGGTGTAATCACAGATCTATGTCCCAGCTAGGTTGCAGATATTTGAGTCCTGCAACCACCCCTGCCTCTACTTCGGGTGAGACTTGATCTGTTTCACAGGTGTTGTTGAAATGACCGGTAGTTAGGGTTTTGTTGATGCGCTATTGAAGCGTTGAACCCTGAATCTGCCCCTGTGCTAACAACATATCATACTCCCCTCTTATTAAAAAAAACACCCCTTCAAATAAATAAAATTAATAAGACCACATGCTTTATACATACAAGGGAGTAGATGTTGCCCACCTCATACTTGAAGGTCATGTTTTTAAATAAATAAAATATGAATAAAATTAATAAGACCACGTGCTTTATACATACAAGGGAGTAGATGTTGCCCACCTCATACTTGAAGGTCATGTTTTTAAATAAATAAAATATGAGTAGGACCACATGCTTTATACATTCAAACGAGTAGATAGCTTGTGTTCCCCATTCTAAGTCCAATTGTGTAAATACTGTTATGACATTTCAATATTTTTTCGAGCTAGAGGAAAAAAATATTTATTCTTTATAAATTATTTAAATATTTTCTCTCTTTTACCTTAGAAGTGTGCATTTCAATTTTAATTGTTAATTCATGGATTCTTTTATTTTTTATTTTTTCATAAACTATTTAAATATGTTCCACCTACCATCTTTGGACTGCCCATGGTTGACATTTATATTGTAAACAACACTTGTTCTCATCTCCATTCATTTTCATACCTTCCTCTTTTAATATAGTTTTCAAAATCTTGAATATTAAGATGTTTCCTCGTTATAATCCACATCAATTCACGCCCGCTAATTTCAACACGTAAATTTCGTTACATTGATTTTTGGTGAAAAAATATCGTGTCAATGGCCATTGCCGTGTTCTGCCATTGCATTGACTGCAACCGCGTCTCAGGCGGCGACTTTATGAAGAAATATCGTGTCAATGGCCATTGCCGTGTTCTGCCATTGCATTGACTACAAACGCGTCTAACGCGGTGCCTTGATTCAATATATAAATACACGAATAGCAGCCTGTTACCTCTGCGGAGAAGATGAAGAGAAGTCTGATATCTTTAATAATGCTTCGCTTGGTATGCGCACTGCTCTTTCTGCTGCTTTCTGTAAATATTGGCTGCCATGGGTACTCCAAAAATGGTAAGATCTATCTCAAATCTCAGTTACATTACAAAAAAATGACTGCTATTTAACCTTTTATTCATTTTCTATTCTCTCGGGAACTTGTGGTTGCAGGAAACGAGCTCCAAATGAGTATGAGCCAGGCAGATCCATGGCGTTTGCAGGGCACAAATGTAAGAGGATTACGGCATATGATGAAGAGTTATTCGTACGAGGATAGATCTGTGGAAATAAGTAGGAGGAGACAGCCGCCTAGCCCTCCTACGCCACTAGGTAACCCAAACACCAATCCGCACCCTCCTCGTGTCTCTTCGCCTCCGCCACATGTGCCCTAAATCCGTTCTGGTGCCATATGTGCCCTAAATCCGTTCTGGTGTTTGAAATGAGAATTTCCAATACATAGGAATAAGAATTTTGGTTGATTGTTATCACATAAATGATATGGTAAGTTCATAATGAGCATGTTGTAATGGTTTAGAGATTATATGTATTGGAAAGTTGTCTTTGATTTAATTGAATAACATGGCAACTGTTTTTTCAAAAAAAATTCCAAAAAAAAAGAATAAGAATTTTGAGATGAAGTATTATTTTCCTCACTCAAATTTTATTTTAGTTTTATTTCGATAAAATTGTATATTAAACTCTCATTACCATCTTTTTAATTTTCCATTACCATCTTTTTAATTTTAACTTAGAAAAGTAATCAAAAATTAAAAAAACTTATAAAACATCAATATGTAATAATGACATCTTCTTAATACCTCATTAAAAAATCATTACTCTGCTATTTTGATGATGTGCATCTTTTACACCTAAACTTCCTAGGCTTATCCCTTTCACAGATAACTTAGTCTTAATTATTAATATATTTGGATTTATCTTCCAAAATTGTTTGTAATGAGTTAAGAATCGAGAATAGTAATCAATATGTTTGATTTGAAGTAGTGTGTTTTATGTATGGAGATTTGAATTGAGTATGGAAGTAACCAAATGTTTAATAACATGGGGAAAAACACTATTTTCAACATTTCAAGTGTTTTTTTTCAATGATTGCATTGTGTCAAGGGTGGTGTTATCCTCAATTATTGTATTGAGTTAATGGTGTTGTTGTCTTCAATTATTGTATTGCATTGAGTTAATGACACTTCTATATTGGTTGTCACAATTAGGCTTAATATTTTCCCATATGGATATTCATTCCATTCGATAAGTCGATCATTTATTCACTTTGGATTTGTTTAATTAATCATCCACTCCATCCCAATCAAAATGTGAAGTCTAATTAGTATGGAATTAAGATATTCAACATGTCAAAAATAAATATAAAGCATAACAACTCAACTATTCACCATAATGTCACAACAATTAGTTGTACCATTCCACTTGAAATTGGAAAATTAACGAACACATAACATACCAAAAAAAACATTTTTTACCTCCTCGCATATTGATATGGGAAAGAGGGCACAACAATGTTGTAAGGAATAAGAGGATGCAAAATGGAAGACATATGGTATACAATTTTCTCAAAATTTGACCTAATTGAACACTAACACCGTACATTTGAATTTTTATTATATAAATATTTATACAAATACAAGGAATAACTCATATTTGACTAAGTCCTTCGTGAAATACTAAACAATAATGCTTACAAAGTGCATGATGGGCTATATTTATTATATTACAACTTAAGATCATTCTATCTTAAATGTTGGAGGTTAGGGCTTCTCGTGAAATATATTGGGCAATCCCCAATGCTAAGTGTTGGTTTCTAAGCTAGACCTATGTCAAATTTGGGTGCTCTTGTAGCCCATATCATCTCCTCCCTATTTAAGTGAAAGTGTCCCCACTTTCTCAACAAGCTGAGGGAAACTATTATGCAAAAATTCTTTAGAAATCAATGAAGCAGATATTGGTCACTGGCTTAGTCTACACACTATATATTGAGTGTATTTCCAATAGAAAGTATGTATGATCATTATGGGACACCTTCATTATATTACAATTGAAGATGGTTTTATCTTAAATGCTAGAGGTTAGGGCTTCATGTGAAATGTGTTGGGAATTCTCTAATGCTTGGTATTAGTCTCTAGGTTGGCCCTATCTCCAAGTTGGTTCCCTTGTCAATGGCATCTCCTCCCTACTTAACTGAAAGTGTCCCCAATTTCTCCACAAGCTAAGGGAAATTGTTGTGCAAAGATTCTTCAAAAATCAATGAAGCAAATGCTAGTAATTGGATTGGTCTACCCACCAGGTATTGAGTGCATTGCCAATAGTGAGTATGTCTGATGCATTGTTTAAGGAATGTCTTGTATGTCAATGGTTGCTGGAAATATATAATGTGATGTTCAAGATGTGAGACATAGATGTTTTCCTCAAAATCATAGGGTAAATATTTATGTTCCATTCTGTGTGTATTTCTATTTTAGTCTATTTTGTATGTTGAAGTAGTTAAATTGTTGGAGAAATTACTATTTTCGACACACTAGTTTAGTGGGAGTTCACTGACTAGTTCTATTTTAGAATTTCTATTTAGATCATCGTTATTATGCATGCATGCATTCCTAAGGGAAGTTAATTGTTTGATTTCTTTTCTTAATTATGGAATGTTCTTTCTTATATATGAGTGTATTCCACTCATTCATTGTATCACAATGATCATCATTGATTAGCTCATTGGAGTAGTGTGAATATATTTTTTCATTATTTCTCATCCTTTCTTGATAAGCTTTGTGTGTACTTGCTTTAGCTAGGTCTCCTATGTAGGTTTTGATGAAACATTGACATGGTATCAAAGCCAAGCTACTTGGAACAAGCTAGACAAGCCAGAAAATAAGGAAAATCATAGTTTCGATGAGAAAAATTCTTGTAATAGACAGGGTCACACCCTTTCTTAGTCGAAAAGCGCAACATTTTGAAAGGGTCGCACCTTCTCCCTGTCAAAAACAACGATTTTCACACCTAGACTTACGATTTTTTCAATTTTGGAATGGTCGCACCCAATACACTAGTAGAGTGCGACCATTAGGGAATGGTTGCTCTATGTCTTAAGGAAAGGTTCGACCGTCTCTAAAACTTCCTTTTTCTAGATTGATTTCAATCATAAATCATGCAACATGGGAAAGGGTCATTCAATCATAAATCCAAACATAAAGGAAATGAGAAACAGGATATTCAAAACCCTTCAAGGATTTTTCAGGTTCCAAATACTCTTTAGGTTCCAAAGAGAAGAAGAAGAAGAAGAAGGGAAAGTAGTGCACTTACTGCAATAAACCAAATCATGAATAATCCACATGCATGAAGAAATAGATCGATCTTATGGCTCAGGTATTTCAACAGAACAACCTTGGAAATTTCATTTCAGAAGGAGCCAAGAAGAAGAAGGAAGAGTATCCAATCTCTAAGAAAAGTATTCATCATTCTCTTGTTGCAATTAATTCCTCATCTGATTCATGGATTATAGATTCTGTTGCATCACATCATATGGTAGAAAAAGAGGAAGTTTTTACTTCTTTGAGTTCATTCTCAAGACCCCTTATTCTCATGGGGGGTGATACTCTAGTAGCAGTAGCAGGAAAGGGAAGAGTGGAACTCCATAATGGCATTTTTGAGAATGTTTTACATGTTCCAAAAATTTCTATAAATATGCTCTCATTTTATCAGATCACTCAAACAAGTAAAATGGTTGAATTTACATCAGATTCAATTTTTTTACTTGACATGTATGACAATTCCATTATTGCAATTGGTGAGGTAGATCATAAATCAAGGTTGTAAGTTTGCTTACCATAACTCCTCCTTACTACGAATGCATGTAGATGATAATAGTAGAGTATGGCATGAGATATTTGGTCATTTAAACTTTAGGTACATGCAATGAATTCACAAGCAAGGAATGGTCAAAGGCTTACTAGATATTTACTTTTTTGAAAGGGTTTGTGAAGGTTGCATTCTTGGAAATCATTCTGAAGAGAAGTTTGAAAAGGGGAAGGCAAAGAGATCCTCCTCTTCCTTAGATATTTTTCACAGTGACGCCATGGGTCCATTTCCACATCCTTCCATCAACAAAGCAGGGTATGTCCTTACATTCATTGATTATTACTCACGCTATACTTGGGTTTGTTTTTTCAAGAAAAAGTCTGAAGTTTTTGAGCATATCAAAGAATTCAAAGCTCTGGCAGAATCACAAACTGGGAAGAAAATCAAGATCCTCTATACAAACCATGGGAGGGAGTATATCAACAAAGATATTCAGAATCTTTGTCGTGGGGCTGGTATCCAGTTGCAGCATATAGTTCCATACACTCCAGAACAAAATGGAGTTATTGAAAGGAAGAACATATCTCTCAAGGAGATGACCAATTGCATGTTGCATGCGAGGTATTTTCCTTCCATGCATTGGGTTGAGGCACTTAACTGTGATACTTATATACAAAAAATATCTCCTCATAGATCTGTTGAGGACATGACACCTTTTGAGGCTTGGACATGTGACAAACCAAATGTCACACACTTCCGCATATTTGGATCTCGTGCATGGGCCCACATTCCTTCTAAAAAGAGGAAAGAATTATATCAATAGAACTCAACTTGCATATTTTTGGGATATCCAGATGATGTGAAGGGGTACATGTTCATTGATCCCTCTACAAATCAGCTCATCATTGAGCACAATGTTCATTTTGAGAATATTCCTTTGCATGCACCTCCGGTTCAACATGCAAATACTCTTGTGCTTCCATTAGTTCCAAACATCAGAGATGATGATTCCATACACTTAGATGCTACATATTCAGACTCAGGTTCAAAGGATTCTATGCATGTATCTGAGCAGGTAGTACATCCAGATGAGGAGCCAATGTCGTAGCTTCGACATATGCCCAAGTGGGGATAGTCCACACTTCAAGCAATAGGTGTCCTTGCAGAGAATCCATTGGATTCTAGGAGGAATCGATCTCATCATGAGGATACCTCTCATGTATGTTGAAACACACACTGACACTGAGAGGGGGGGGTGAATCAATGTCTATAACTTTTGGCTACTTTTCACACTTTTATAGATTAACTAAATTAACTAAATAAGTTATATGCAGTTCAATTAATTATTCATAAACATGTATAACACAAACTTTATGAAGTACATACAATATCATTCTTTTATTTATTTAATTTGAATGAATACATATAAAATCAATCCTTTAATATCGTCAACTTCAACTGAATATGAGAGATCCAACTCTCTGATACAAGACCCAACTTGTGTGAGGTGACCGATAAATGAGGTTATTTGAAGGCAACTTGCCTAGATTTTCCTTTCTTCGTCGAATGCCAGATCGACTTCAGTACATATGACATTTTCGTGAATGTCTAAATCGACCTCCACATATCTCCTTTGTTGGTGATTATTTAAAGTCAACTTGTAAACATTTTACTTGATGGTTGTATTAAAATATGTTCCCTCTCAGTTGTTAGTCACTAAATATTTGACTTGGTCTCACCATTTTTCGTATTTGCTTCCTCATTTGAACAACAAACATCTTTTTGGTCGAATCAACTAGGAGATATTTCGACTTGAGTATTTCAATTATAGTCGACCCATCTTGCTTCAGCCTCGACCCGACTTGTATTTAAGTTTTCTTCGACTTCAAACTTTAGGTTACTTATTTATTGGACCAACTCAACTTGGAAGAAAACTGACTTGAGAAATTTTAATTTGGTCGTATCGACTTGCTTTGGCTGACATGTATTTTTCGAAGCAATTTTCCTTCGACTTCGACCTTCAGTTGGTTGACTTGTCTTCGACTCTTCTTGAAATCGACCGACTTGTCTTCTCTAACTTCCGTCAATCTGTAGGCTTGCAGTCTTTCTTCGAAGCGTCTTGCAGTTGATCGACTTCCAGATAGTCAACCTTATTGTTGTTTGAATCAACACAACTTGTGACTCGATGATGTCAATGCTTCCTCACCAAACATCCACCATTGGCATTATTTCTCATCTCTGGACTCTTCTTCAATTGAGATTTTCTGAATGAATTTTAACCATGTCTTATTAAATTATTTATTTGTGATTTGTATGGATCCATATTGGATTATCCATTTACCCTTTTTATCTAGACATTTTCTTCATAATTTCTTTTTTTTACATGGATCTTAATGACACAATATCAACCTTATACAATATAGGATGAGTGTATCAAGATCATATAATATATTAGTCAATATTATCTTTCTATTTATATTCAAGTCACCTTCATAACATTATGTCCAATATTGACAATGCTTGACATTCAAGTCACCTTCATTACTTTATGTCCAATGCTGAAAATTATTTACATTCAAGTCACCTTCATAGAAATATGTCCAACCTTCATAACATTATGTCCAATATTGACAATTCTTAACATTCAAGTCACCTTCATAACAATATGTCCAATATTGACAATGCTTCTCAAATCAATCAATCAATGATACTTCACCTATTTATCAGGGTTGACATCAATGACAACCAAATTTCCAACAATATCCCCCTTTGTTATTGATGACAACCTTAGTAAAACAATCATACTTCCCTTGTGAAATGTATTCTATATTTTGAGTCCTTTGAGGTAACCTTGTTTTACTCGTTATCTCTCCCCGTTTGAGAACAATGACAAAGGGAATATTTATATTCTCCCCTGAGATGTTTCTCTCCCTAAGGTGATTCTCCACCTGAGGTGATGCTTCCCCTATCTTTGTCCCGTTTATTTTTGACTTTGCTTTTATTGTTTATATATCCTATTTTGACATCAATGAAAAAGGAAAGATAAATTTTACTACTTTTCTCCCCCTTTGAATGTGCCAGTTGTTATCTCAGTCTCTTGGGATTTTTGTGCTCAAATAGGGTTTTACTGTCTTCTCCTTTGTCATAATGGACAAGGGTGTAAATCTTATTGATCTTCTTGATCTATTTGTTCTTCTTCTTGATATTATTTAGTTCTTTGATTCCAAGAGAACTTTACTGTTCTTTCATATCATTAATAACTTTTCTCTGTTCATACTCTGTCTTTATATATTTTAATCTCCTTTTGTTGCTTTCTTCTTTAGATGTTATTTGTTTTATTCATCACACTATTCTACAGATTGATTTGCTTTTGAGAGTTCATCATCATCACCATTGTTTTGTGCACCATAATATTCTTCATCTTCTTCTTTAGAAATTCTTCTTCCTTGAGCTTGTTCCTCTTCATATGCAAAGATATGAATTTCACATTCCTTATTAGGAATTTCATCCATCAGTTTATTGTTATCAATTTCTTCATTTTTAGGTGCAAGATATTTGCCATCTTTCTTTCTTTCTGCTCCATATTTTCTTCTCCATATCTTTTCATAAGGAACTTTGTTTGATGGACTTATCTTTTCTACATTTGTCCTTTGAGATTTATCCTGTCTTCTTTTCTTCCAAAATTCATTAGATTTCCTTCCTAACTTATATGGATTATTTTTCATGGGTTGTCTTCTTTATTTCCTGCATTCTTGGGATTTGTGCCCAAACTTATCATAGTTGTAGCATCTCATGGTATGAAAAAACATTGTTGTGTGCCCAACATAATTGTATCTTCAACATATCATTAAGTTATTAGACCTTCCTAAATTTTTCTTTTCAGGACTCTTGCATTCCAATGTTTTGTGACCAAAGTTTTTACAAGAAAAAAAATAACCATTGAAGGTGTTTCCATACTCGAGTCTGTTGTGACATTAGACGTCTTCCTTTTGAGATATTTCTTATTTTTTACTTTTATAACTTCCTCCTTTAACAAATTTCATGGTTTGTATTTGGTTTGTGATTGCACTTTTTCCTTTTGAGGAGGATAATCCTTTCTCATGTTTGTGAATGGTGTTCCACTTTCCACCTTCTTCTTTCTTATTGTAACCAGGACTAGTTTTGTCATCGGTTGGTCTTTGATTATTCCAGATATTATCCAAGATGGTTGAGATGTTCTAGAATTTCACAGTTGTTTTTGTCTTTTCATTCTTCTTTTGAGGTTGATAACTTCCAATTCCAACATGTGACATGTTTCTTCCTTTTTAGTCAACTAGATCTTCAAGTCTTCTTCTATTTCCTTAGCTTCTTCAAGTTGAGTCTTTATACCGATGAATATTTCTTTTGTCTCATCCAAGACTTATGTGCATTTATTGGTTTTTTCATATGTCTTCAACTCTTCTATTTCTTTTATTAGAACAACAACTCCAGTCTTCATTCTTTTGATTTATTCATTGTTTTCTAGTTGAATCCTTTTGAGGTTGATGATTTCCAATTCTAGCGTGTGGCACGATTCTTCCTTTTTAGTCAACTGGATCTTCAGGGTTTCTTCACTTTCCTTAGCTTCTTCAAGTTGAGTCTTTAGACTGCTGACCATTTATTTTGTTTCTTCTAATTCTTCTATGCATTTATTGAGTTTGGAATATGCCTTCAACTTGTTCATTTCTTTTGTTAGATAAAAAACTTTAGTATTTAATCTATTGATCTCTTCTTCTTTGTATTCTAGTTGAATCTTTTGTTCTTTCTCTTCATGGTTTTTAGATTGATCTAATTGTTGTATTAGGAATATATCTTTCTTTTGAAGTTTCTCCAACTCTTCTAGAGTGCACATAGTTGTGTATTCAAGATTGTCAAGAGCTTCCACATGAACTTCAATATATATACCATTTTCTGGTTCCATGTAAATCTCTTCTAATACAGCTATAACATCAATCTTAAGATTCGATATTTTTTCTTCAGTGATTATTGGGGTATGCATCAATTCCTTGATGGAGTTGTCTTCTTCATTGATGAATAGGGACTGCAACAATTCCTTGTTTGAGTTGTCTTCTTCTTTGATGACTTTGGATTGCATCAAATCTTTGTTTAAGTTGTCTTATTTATTGATGACTGGGGATTGCATCAATTCCTTGTTTGAGTTGTCTTATTTATTAATGATCGGGGATTGCATCAATTACTTGTTTGAGTTGTTTTTTTTATTGATCACTAGGGATTACATCAATTCCTTTATGGTATTGTCTTCTTTTTCTGTGTTTTGTAGTTTACTCTAATAAGAAATCTCTAGTTGGAGCCATAATAATTTAGCAGAGGTACAGTGTCCCATATTTTCTTTGATTCGGTCTAACAGTCCATTCTGGATTGCTTTTAATGCCATTGGATTGTTTCTCTTTGCTTCTTTTGCAGTTTTGGATTTGTTTTTTGAGTTAGTTAAGAACCAAGGCTTACTTACGACTGAGTCCCAAATTCTAGATCCTCTTGAATTCAAATATATTTTCATTCTTTCCCTCCATGAAGAGTAGATTGTTCCATCAAATAAATGTTCTTCATTTGTGGAGAGAGCCATTTGTTCATCCATTTATGTGTTTAGTAGGATCTTCCTTCTAGTGATTACAATGTTTTTCTTTGAAGAGACCATGCTTTGATACAAATTGTTCTCTTCAAAAAAATTGAGTGGTTAAACTATAGTGAAGAAAATTGCTCCGATACCAATTTTTGAAACACACACTGACACTGAGAGGGGGGGTGAATCAGTGTCTATAAATTTTGGCTACTTTTCACACTTTCATATATTAATTAAATTAACTAAATAAGATATATACAGTTCAATTAATTATTCATAAACATGTATAATACAGACTGTATGAAGTAGATATAATATCGTTCTTTTATTTATTTAATTTGAATGAATACATATAAAATCAATCCTTTAATATATTCAAATTCAACTCAATATGAGAGATCCAACTCTCTGATACAAGACCCAACTTTTATTTATCATATCCAACTAAGAAAATGAGGAATCCAACCCTCATAATAAGAGCCTGTGTGTGTACAGGAACGAACCTAACTAGGAAATAATTTTCATTCAATCCATGTATGAATGATTCACATTCAATCCATTTTACTATGTTTTTCCACCAAGACACACTCTTCCCTTCATATTCTTTTACTTATATAGTCCTCCAAAGGGTGCCACTTTGAAACAATGTGTCCTTTTGGAATGAAACATTGCAACCATTCATTTAATTAACACAAATGGTAACTTTTATTAATTGATTTCCGTACACCAATTTAGACATCGATTTTCGTATGAAGCTTCTGGAGCGATGCAAGCAAAGTTTAAAATTATACGACATGTTTTTTTTGTAGAACATGCCCAATTAGTCGATTCGCGGGAAATTCCCCCCTAAAGTGTGCGAGGTGGCTAGTATAGGAGTTCTTTGAAGGAAACTTGCCTATATTTTCCTCTCATCGTCAGATGCCAGATCGACTTCAATACATATTACCTTTTCATGAATGTCTAAATCGACCTCCACATATCTCCTTTGTTGGTGATTATTTAAAATCAACTTGTAAACATTTTTCTTGATGGTTATATTAAGAGCAGTTGCCTCTCAATTGCTAGTCACTAAAGATTTGACTTGGTCTCACCCTTTTTCATATTTTCTTCCTCATTCGAACAACAAACATATTTTTGGTCGACTCAACTAGGAGAAATTTCAACTTGAGTATTTCAATTCTAGTCGAACCATCTTGATTCAGCCTCGACCCAACTTGTATTTAAGTTTGCTTCGACTTTGACCTTTAGGTTACTTCTTTATTGAACCGACTCGACTTGGAAGAAAACCAACTTGAGAAATTAGACTTTGGTCATCTCGACTTAATTGGGCCGACTTGTATTTATCGACTCAGTTTTCCTTCGACTTTGACCTTTAGTTGGTCTACTTGTCTTTGATTCATCTTGAAATCGATCAACTTGTCTTCTCCAAATTTCATCAATCTGCAGGCTTGCAGACGGTTGAATTTTCTTTGACTCGTCTTGCAGTCGATCGACTTCCAGATAGTCGACCTTATTGTTGTTTGAATCAACTTGACTTGTCACTCGATGGTGTCAATGCTTCCTCACCAAACATCCACCATTGACATTCTGTCTCATCTCCGAAATCTTCTTCAATTGAGATTTTATGAATCAATTTTAATGAACCATGTCTTATTAACTTCTTTATTTGTGATTTGTATGGATCTATATTGGATTATCCATTTACCCTTTTTATCTGGACAATTTTTTCACAGTTTCTTCTTTTGTGCATGAATGTTAATGACACACTGTCAACCTTATACAATATAGGATGAGTGTATCAAGATCATACAATATATTAGTCAATATTATCTTTCTATTGATATTCAAGTCACCTTCATAACATTATGTCCAATATTGACAATGCTTGACATTCAAGTCACCTTCATAACATTATGCCCAATATTGACAATGCTTGGCATTCAAGTCACCTTCATAACATTATACAACTTTCATAACATTATGTCCAATATTGACAATGCTTGAATTCAAGTCACCTTCATAACAATATGTCCAATATTGAAAATGCTTCTCAAACCAATCAATCAATGATACTTCACCTATTTATCAAGGTTGACATCAATGACAACCAAATTGCCAACAATGTACTTTAAGCTTTTGAACTAGTGATGCCCATGCATTTCTATATGGTTCAATATTCATATCAACATACCTACAATGAGTCTGTGGGAAATCCATTATTGGAAGAAGGCATGCAAGAGGAGTATGACTCACTCCTAGAGAATCAGACTTGGGATCTGGTTCCACTTCCACTAGGGAGGAAACTTGTCAGATGCAAATGGGTCTATAGGACCAAGAGAGAAGAAGATCGCCAAGTGATCAAGCACAAGGAAAGATTACTTGCAAAAGGACTAGACTAGCAAGATTTCTTAGTAGTAGCCCAACTACATACCATTAGACTAGCGGGTTTTGATCGATTGTCGACGAGATTTTTCTTAGAAGATCTTTAAATATTTTGTCATATTCTCTTACCGACTCTCTTGGTATTTGTTTGATTTCTTTTAACTTTTGGGATTCTAGATATGTGATGTCCTAGATTTTGAAGAATGTTAGAAAAATATTCTTTATTTTTCCCTTTGAATGAGTTTGCTTCTCAGTGTAGTTCATGAACCATGCTAAGGCTTGGTGGTGCAACGCAGCTTCGAATTGCACCATTTTCTTATCCTCATCTGTGATATTAGTTGCATCCAAAAACTTCTCACATACAAATGAATGACGTTTTGGGTCTTCTTCTCCTTCATAGGAGGGGATATGATTGAATCCCATTTTTAATTTCTTAGTGGGGACATTTGGTTTTCTTGGTGTTTGAGTTACTACTGCTTTTGACTGAGTCGTCGAATCTTCTGGTCATTTTTTTCCTGCATCCGACAAGGGATGGTACTCAAGGAATAGTTTTTTCTTCTTGAGTATAGAATATGAGTCCTCGGTTTGGGAACTTTGATTTGTGTATTCGACTAACCGTCGTTCTAAAGGTTTTTTCGCTTCCGGAATATAGTTAATTTCTTATCTCGAGTTTAGTTGTGGAAGGGAGGTCGAGTCAATGAAGTCCTTGATTTGGATAATCATATTGTCGAATTTATTTCGTTCAAGCTCGACAATCAATGCATCTCATAGGTTTCTTAGGTCATCTATTTTGTACCATATCCTTTCCAATTGGTCGTCAATATTTATCCTTTGTTGGAGAAATTCTCTTATCCTTAGACTAGTTTCTAGTGCGCAAGACGTACGTAAATATGGTCCATATTCTTCATAGTCCATACTTTCCATTTTGTCGACCATTTGATGGAAGTTCAATTGTGCATCACTATATCTATCAGGGGTCTCCATGGTTTTTGTTATTGTTGGTTATGGTCGATCTCTGTCTGACTCAGACTACTCACGCGCTCTGACTAGATGAGCCTCACCAGACATCTTTCTATTCGACCTTTTTTTTTCCACTGATTATGAAGTTCTTCTCTTTTGTGTTGTCTTTTGTCCCGTTCTATTTTCTGGATATTCATGGATTGCTTATAGGATTTATTACCTCTCAATGACATTTAGGCTTGGGAAACACTACTTCTTATTTTTATGGAATCTCACCATCTCGCCTGGCCCCCCATTTCCGACCCGACTTACTCTAAGTCAGGAGCATTGGCCATATTTATTTCTTTAAGAAGTAATCCCATGCTTCTCTTGTATCTTTTCACTTTGCATCCATAAATGATTCCCACCGTTCGTCTCTTTCTTGGAAGTTTCTATCAATAACGGTGTACCTAATCTTGGTCAGTATTTGATGATATCACTGACTCCATTATCGAGGATAAATTTATGAATAAGTTTTGGGACCGTGCAGAAAGATCCGTCCCGCAATTCGGTGTATAATTTCTCTTTTATTTTATTGAGGGACATCTGATCTTCAATGACTTGTTCTGAAATATGGTCTTCAATAATTATTTCAAGCTAGACATGTAGGTCCATTCTTCCTCTGTTTGTCAACTTCAAGTCTAACTCCTCATCGAGTTTCAATCTATGCATCATCTGGTCTGTTAATGTGTTGGAAAAATGCTTTTGGGATAGCTTCAAGAAATGTTCCGTGCGTTACTGAAAAGAACCACGACCTTGCTTTGGCTAGTGAGAGTTTATTCCTTCTTGTGTAGTTTCTGATGTAGTTCTTTATTTTGTGCTCCCACCACTCATGTATGTCTTGTTGATTTAGCATTTATGGATACTTCTACATGCCCAAGTTCAGTACTACCGGCAACAGAACCAATGTTGTAATCTAGGGGAAAGTAGGAAGTGTTACTATTAGAACCTTACATAACCATCATAGAGATACATGCACAGACATAGACATATAGAGAGACATACACAAGTAATTAGATCCCAAAGAAGAGTCCTTTTATTATATGATAGACAATACAAAAAAATTACATATATCCTCTCCCATGAAGCTATCTGAGCCTTCATGTGCTAATCTATTTATACCTCTAATAGGAAGTTGTAACTACTTAACTTCCTTGGTCTATCGGTTAACAAAAACTCCAACCGAGTTCTATTTCTAACTACGTCAGTCGACCGACAAGTTCTAAGTTGACTGTCAGGTCTAGTTGATAGGTTCGACTAGCCCCTACAACAAAGTATATGATCTCTTTGATTTTGGTTTGTATGTAAGCCTCATTTCAGAGGGACCTAGTAGGTAAACTTAGTTTAGAAATGCATGATCTCCCTTATCCAGACCCTTTGGGTTGGGTGAATAAGAATGTAGAGCTAAAATTTATGAAGTGGTGTAAGCTTAGCATTGTCATCCATGTAAATTTTATTGATGAAATAGAAGTTGATGTAGTGACTCTTGATGTATATGGTGTAGTGTTTGATAGATCCTATATGTAAATGAGGGATGCTATCTTCATGAGAAGGACCAACCAATATTGTTTAATAAAGGATGGTAATTTTTTTATCATTAATGCACACAAGAGAAAACATAATATCTCTCTAGTGAGTGCACACCAAGACAAGAGCTCGATTATCTCAACTAAGAAGTATCTACTTATTTTCTTGAGAAAAAACCAAAAGGAAATCAACTATATAGGTGTGAAGGTATCCTTTGAAGGATGTAAAAAAGAACAAAATAAACAATTGGAAGGTATTTTGCATGCATATAGAGAAGTGTTCCAAGATATTAAAGGAATGTCACCTAAGAGGGAAGTGGAGAACAACATGTAGTTATTTATATAATCTTTGTTACCAAACATAGGACTACAAAGATTATCCATACTAGAGTTATATAAAGTGAATACATAGTTGCAGGAATTTTGGAGCAAGGAACCATAAGGCCAATTACATCACTATGTTATTCCCTAACCATATTGGTTCCAAATAAGGGTGGGATATGCATAATAAACATTGAATATAGGGTTGGTATAATCAATATCACTCTCAAGGGTCAATACAATTTTCCCTAGATCAATGAATTGTTAGATTAGTTGCAACATGCAAAGTACTTCACCTAGTTGGATTTGTAATATGGATATCATCAAACTTTGGATCAAGGAAAAAGAAATGGAAGATCACCTCACAAGGTCTTCACTCTATGAACCTATGAAATAACATGTGCACTCGCGGGATATTAAAGAATACCCCTAATTGTACTAGATATTAATAAATACATCCCAAATTCCTTTTGTTGAACCCCCCTCCCAATACATATTTCCAATAATAAAAAACTATGTTTTTACTAGATACCCTTTATTTTTACTAGATACCCAATTATATACTCTCCAATACCTATAAACCCCTCATACCTCACATCCCCCCTCCCCCAATACCTACAATATATTGAGGTTATTTTTACAATATTAAAACCCCCTTTATGAATTAATCTGATAGGATATTTGTGAACAAGGTGAAGCCACATGGATCACCTTCAAGAGGAAGCAAGTTCTTTATAAGTGGTTAGTAATGTTTATTTATTTGATAAATACACCATCCACTTTTACATGTTTAATGAATGACGTGTTGTGTCCATTCCTAGATTCATTTATCATAGTATACTTTGGCAAAGTTATGATCCTTAGTTCTACTTGGGAGGTGCATTTGTTACATCTAAAGCAAGTGTTAGAAACACTAAGGAAACACCATTTTCTAGAAAACATAAAGAAGTGTGAGTTTGATAAAAAAATATTAGTGTGTGTGGGGCATGTGACTATTGGAGGTGAGTTGAAGACTAATCCTTTAAATATAGAGGCCACTCTCAAATGGCTCACTTGTATTAATGTCATAGAAGTTAGGAATTTTGTGGGAGCTTCCAAATATTTAATAAATTTCTTATCATTTTCAATTGTGGGAACATCATTTCATGCTAACTACCAATGGTAATAGTTTCCAATAATGTAAGAACTAGAAACTATCCTTTGAATAACTCAAACTGAATATTAGTCAAGCCCCAGTCCCATCCCTACCTAACTTTCAAAAGTCTGTCAAAATAAAAACTAATGTTATTGGGTATGTTATGGGAGCAGTCTAAATGCAATGGGGGAGACTAGTTTTCTATCATTTGGAGGTATTCTAGGGAGAAGAGGTAAACTACCCTGCATATGACAAAGAACTATATGCCCTAGTTTAAATAGTGAAGAAGTGTAAGCATTATTTTTTGGGTAATGATACCATAATATAATATTCATATTGATTACCATCCTTTACAATACTTGCAGGCTCAAATTAAACTCTAACAATCAAGATACTATAACTGGATGGTATTTCTACAACAATTTCAACTAGTGCTTAAATATAAGAAGGGCACAACCAACAACTTAGCTTATTTTAATCTACTCCACCAACACCAAACATTATAAATATGGGATCCATTATGCACATGGAACCATTAACTAATGAAGCAAACAAAGATGAGTATTTGGAGGATGACGACCTCAAGAGGGTGTATGAACAACTGCAGATAAAAAAATAACAAACATATGTTGATTACCATATCCAAGATACATTACTCTACAAGATGGGGAAAATTTATATACCAAAATAAGAAAGAGTACAACTAATAAAGGAGGCTCACAACTACAAGGTTTTTGGTCATTATGGTGTTGGGAAGACTGTGCATAAATTATAGAGGTATGTTTATTGGCATATAATGAAAGAAGTAGCTAGACTTATCAGAGGTTGTATTTGATGTTGTACAAGAAATCCTAGAAACATGAAGAAAGGACTATGCTATCCACTTCCAATCCCTACAAGGCAATGGGAAAGCATATCCATGGAGTTTTTCTATGGTTTTTTGAGGAAAAGATAAGGACATAAATACATGTATGCGGTTACTAGAAGATAGGTTTGGAAAAATGTGTGTTTTTATGGCTTGTAAGAAGACCTTGAAATGACAAGAATCTACAAGCTTGTTATTTGAAATGGTCTGGGTATACTTTGGTATTCCAAGGAGCATCATTTTGTTATAGAGGTACTAGATACCTTGATTTGTTTTGGACTTCACTATGAGAGAGGTTCGATACAAAATTAAAGAGATCTAGAGATCCATTATCTTTCACCCACAAATTGATGAATAGAAAAAGATAGTAAATAAAACTTTGATTATTTTAAGAGTTTACAATAAAAATCATCCAAGGACTCGGGATGAAAATTTGGTTTATATACATCATTCTTATAATAGAGGTTTTTGCACTTCCATTCGTAAGTCTCATTTTGAATTTTTTTTTGGATACATGCCACCATCACCATTAGATAGTATATATGGACAACCTAAAGCAATGGAAAGATCCTTGGTGATGCATTGAAGGAAAAAGAGTTCATAGAAAGGATAAGGCAAATACACTTACAAGTTCAAGAGAAACTAAAGAAGTCTCAGTATAAATACAAGGACAGGTTGATCAACACATTATTGAGAAGACTTCAACGTATTAGATGGAGTTTGGTTCCACCTTAATAAGGAAAGGTTATATGGACCATAGAAGAAAATTAAATACTTCATATATGGTCCTTTCAAAATATTAGAAAAGGTAAGAAACAATGTTTGTAAACTCAACCTTCAACCTTACATTCACATTTACTGAATTGTAAATGTGATAACCTAAAACTATATAATCCATCCATGCTCAATGAGGATGAAGAGGCCCATATATTACCTTCCATTTCAAATTTGGCACCATATGCATAATAAAACTATCATAAGCTACAATTATGTTAAATAATATTAGAATGACCAGAAGGGTTCAACAAGAACTTTGGCAAGTGTGATTGAAGGGTCAAATACCAGCTAATACCAAATGGTACTCAAAGGAGAAATATGATGAATTGTTTCCTCATCTTGTACAAATCTAAAGATTTTAGAGACCAAAATCCTCCCAAAATGGGGAGTGATGATTCAAAATGGATCTATATAAGTACAATATCAATGATTGATGCTCTAGATTTGGGAGCTTAGGATTCAAGGATCTTAGAGATGGTTTTGAATTTGTCAAATTTTGGGACATCAAATTCCAGTGTAACTTTATTCCCTAAATAATGTTTTTTGGCCCTGCAATGACTTAGGGTTTCCATAGGCTTTCCTAATCCTTGACAAAAGTTGTTCTTCTCACTAATAGTTTCCAATGAGTTATTGTGCACATAAAGTGCAACTTATATGAGACCATATTAGCTCACCATAATTTGAATATGAGTTAATAATGAGTATGAATCCACTAGATCCTTATAGAAACACTATGGAGGTTCCAACATGTTTTCAAACCCCTAAACCTAACCCTAAGCCTAATTTTATCTATAAAAAACTCACAAAAGTAGGGAAGAGTGTTATTTTTTTCACTAGCCATTGGTTGTTCCATAGTATGAGTAGGAGTGTAGAGGAGGTGCTAATGGAGTATAGAAACAAAAGCATACTATAGAGGGTTGTATGAGTCCATAGTGTCTCATAAATTCAAAGTAAGCTTGGAAATATTTGTAATATGTATTGTAATGTCCATAATAAAAGAAAATAGAAAGTGTAGTGCTCCATTGATTGTTTATTTTCCTGTATCAGTTTCCAAGGTAAGTATTTGTGTTTCACGATGTCTGCCTTGCTATTGTATTATATTTTATATGTTGCATTAGTTAAAGAATCTGAATGTATGGTTTTAGTTATTCTAAAGTGTTATACAAAAAGATAGTTGCATAGTTGAACATAGGCTCACTATAGTCCTATTAAGTTACTTCTATTTTGGTGAGCCAATCATTGGAATATCCAAGGTGGTTTACAAATAAAGAGGATTTTTTAGAAAAAGTGTTTCAATGTACCCTAATTATATAGGTCTATTGATGCACTATATGAAATGATGCATTGATGCATCGAAATCAAAGGCATGTTGTGAATTGAGTAAAAATTGGTTTTTAATTACCTTGGTCAATTTTCCCATCTTTTAGTGCTTTCCAAGTCACTTCCAACACAAATTATTCTTTTCATTGTAACCCTACCCCAAATTATGGTGCTTTTGAACTATCAAATTCGATCCCCATTCTCAATTTGCAACATATGAAAATTCACAATTATATTAAAAAAACCCTCTAGATTATTTGTTGTATTTCCACTACCATACCTCATCATCCATGGAGAGAAAGCTTGGTAATTTTACTTGTTCTTTCATTTACATTTCTGTGGTTTTATTTTCTACTTTAAGTGTAAAATTGGTTAACTATTTTATATTTTTAAATGTATATTAGTGTGCATTAGAAAAATCTATATGCATTATGGTCATTGGACACACTAGCCACATTGATGCATTGTATCTCTCTTTGGGAAGCAGGCCAGGGTGTTGAGATATATCATGCATTGACCATAATTTCTCTAAGGAAGTAGAGCTAAGGAAGCATTGATCATGGTACACCAATTCAAAATGAATTCATTAGTCATGCCATAATCAATGTACCATAATATTGTCGTAATCAATGTGGAGAAATCTCACTAGCATGGTAAGTCATATCTCCCTAAGATCTTCCTATTGATCCTAGACAGACAATGGGGATAGACTTCTAATGGTTTCCCTAGAACTAAACAAGCAATTCCTTTTATACCAAGAGGGGAGAGAATTACATACCTTACTTCTATAGGCTATCCTCTTATGTCTTGATTGTTGTAGACCCTGATTTCTAGCTCCAGTCCTTGCAACCTACTTCCTACACACAAGCAACAAAAAACCACCAATATATTTCTTCTTCTAGTGTTAGAAATCACTAATTTGGTTCAGATATAACCCAATATATTAATTGCAAGAACAAATCCAAAAAAATGTGAGCATAACATAAACATTTACATGGAAAAACCAATGATCTATTATATCAAAATCTAGAGAATACATCAATTCCATACCTTAATGAAGATGCATTCCCCTTTGGCCCCTTTCTCCTTGCTTCTCCTCATATTCTTGATCAAACTAGGCAATCTGATTCTGGCTATTGAGGATAGGAAAAACACCTCTACAATTGGACAACATAACTCTGCAAATGATTCTTCCTCGTCATTCTCAAGACTTTCCTTCTTTATATAGATCCTTGGAAGATACATGGGAGATCTTCTAGATCTTCTAGAACCCAATGG
Source organism: Picea engelmannii (assembly GCA_009831015.1). Lineage (NCBI taxonomy): Eukaryota > Viridiplantae > Streptophyta > Pinopsida > Pinales > Pinaceae > Picea > Picea engelmannii. The sequence goes on along the minus strand of ML779107.1, from coordinate 296,285 downwards.
ATACTCGAATGATGTGAGTTCCAAGGCTCATTCCAAAAAGATACAATGCATCCCTCACTTACCTATTCACAACTCTATGAATATAGAAGGTTGTAGGAATCATCACTTGTTTCACTATAGATGACAAACACCTGTCATTGCTTGTTGTCTCATGTAGGACCCACAACAACCCTAAAAAAAGTCCCAGGTCTTGAGCTAGAGATGTGTCTTAGCATTCATATTATGTTGGATTCCCTTATGTACTTGTAGGATGGCATGACTAATCAATGTACCATAATATTGGCATGTCATAATCAATGTGTTATATATTGTACATACATCAATGCATATAATAAGCCTTAGCATGCAATTAAAAGAAGCCACATTTAATGTGTATTTGGTAATATATTGATGTTGACAATCATCGATGGTATGCTTTACCCCTCATTGTTTGTGGTGTACTTAGTTAGCTTTAATAGAATCAATGAAAGAAGCTATATTTATCTATGGATTTAGTTATGAATTTCCTAGTGCGTTGATGTTGATTAGATGCACCCACGACAATGTTTGATATGTGCATTGCAACAATTTTCAAGTTGTACATGATTTAGTGTGTTTTACCTACATCATATGTAAGGCACCTCCTCAATATGAGAACATTGAAGAACTCAATCATAATGCATTATTTCATATATGTTTACAAGAGGCAACTTTAGTTGTGAAACTGGCACACACCAAATCATGTGCCACTTCTGACTCATAGTATGTAGGGTTTCAAGTCATCTAGAACTGATAAGAGAGTGTAGAGAAATAATATTGTATTGCCTAGTGCCTTTAGGTTGATTGGTCACACCATATATAGTGTAGGTAGGCCTCATTGAATTACATGTGTGCACCAACTTATTCTATGAATTGTTGGATGCACCATACATGGTACATCTTTCCCATGTTAACAAAAAACAATGCATAATCCAAAAAAATGCATTGCTATTAGGGTGTTATCCCATTTCTTAGACATAGGGTTATGAGGGCAGAGAACACACTTTGAAAACATAATGGTGCATTGTTATTATTAAAACTCACCACATGTGGTGTTCTAGTTCTTTTTACATTTTTTGTGACACACTAGCATTGGTTCACTTGTTTGTATGTTATTATTATAGATGCATCAATCCAATTTACACTATGAAGAGCATAAAATTTGAAATTACATATTAAATACATCATATCATTGTTATTTTATAAACAATTTGATCTTAGATTTATATTTTTCTAATGAAGCTATTGCATGAACTAAACACAAGCACTGTAGGCAAATTGTTTGATGGTGTGGCCTTGGTAGGCACATGAGAGGAAGTGAAATAGATCCCTTGACACTATTGCATAGACCACACATTATATCTTAAAGGATGTCAATATACTCAAAATTTATGAGGAGGATATATCTATTAAAGGGAACAATGGTTTTATGATCCAATTGAGTCATTGTTGGGATTAGGCCTGATGACAATTTAGGGTTAGCCCATAAATTTGGCATAGTTTCACCTAGGAAGATGTTTATTTCATTATTAGATTATCTAGGAGGGGAAAAGGTCCTCCCCAGTTCTCTAATATGTTTAATGGGGTTCCTACACATACCTAAAAAACATACATGATGAAGTATGTTAGTGTCAAGCTAGCTATGGTGAGTGACTTCCAATTTCTTGGGAGAACATATGCATTACTTATTTTTTGTGTGAGGATATATCGGTTTTTTCCTTATCCTTGGTGCAATTTCCAACAACATTATTGATGGAAAGTGCTACAATTTCAATCATTCACATTATGTGGGCAAGATAATTAACCACAAGAGACTTTATAGGTGGTAAGGTATTTTACTCAAGAATTTTTGTCATGCCCTAGATCTATTATGGGACCCAGGGGAGATTTAGTCTCCCAATATGCATCAAATATTTTTGTTTATTTTCATGAAGAGGTTTAAAACAACTTGGATTACATTCAAACTGCTCATTGGATATACATTCACTACCCCACATATGTATACATGGGGTATGTTGTTTCCCAAGAGATGGGATGGGCTCGTATTGAGTTGGGTAGTGGATTGTGTAGTGCTTGATATGTTGGGTAGTTAGGATGATCGTGTCCTCCACCTTGTGTAGTATAACTGTGTAGGAGTAGAATAATAGTAGGAGAATCACACATTTCACCAAATGAACCAATATAAGAGAATCACAAATTTCCCCAAATGAGCCAATAGAAGAGACTCACACATTTCCCCAAATGAGCCAATAGAAGAGACTCACACATTTCCCCAAATGAGCCAATAGAAGATAATCACAAATTTCCCCATAATCACACTTGGCCCTTCTACCCTTGCTAGCATTGATGTTCATAACAATAGTACTAGTGACAATTAGAGAAATTGATGGATGTGTATATAAATATTTTGATATAGTTTATTTACGTTTGAGATATAAATATGGTATTTTTTCATATTTATTATCATGCATATGGTTTTTCTTTGTGTAGTTTGATTCCATTATGTATGTTTGATTCACATTATTAATTCTTGCTTCATAGTTTTTGGCTAATACATATGTTTGTCGTGAAATCAACATTAAATTGTAATTTTTCAATTTTAATCAATTACAGTTATTATTAAATTTTTACATATAGCACTACACTTTTTATGCAAATTATTCTATCATTAGTATTCTTGTATTAGGTAGATATAATGAATAATAATTAAATAAAAATTACAATTTCACATAATGAATAATGATTGGCTGAAAGTACATTGTGTGCAGAGGATATTAATAATAGGACTAGCTTCCAGTTGGATCAAGGGCACGCCATAGAGGATCCAACAAGTACATCGACCGAAAGGAAGAGCTTTTCCCCGGGTGGCAAGCCAGGGAGAGGAAAGTAAAAGGAATTAATGATGAGAGAAGTACACGTTTAAATCAACAAAAATGAGCTTTTACGTTAGCGGGAGTGAATAAAAGTTGGGAGGGAACAAACTCCCATCTTGAGGTTACACTTTATATCCTGCTAAATTGATTTTAATCAGTTATTGGCACAAGAAAAAGGATAGAAGATAATAATCAGAGGTTAATGATGAGGTTTTCTATTTAATAAATGTGTAATAAAGAACATGGATCATTTCCATTTCCCATTCATTATTTCATTTTACACATAATAAAATCCCTCATTTATCCCAAAATGTTTTATTTTCCCATGTTCTATTATTATAAAGAGTTTAAAAGACTAAGGAGACGAGGTTGAATAAAGGGCAGGGATGATTTTAGGGGCTAAATTTCTCTCATGGGCTAATTTTCCATGGTTTTTCCAAAAACGAGATTCGCTATTTTAAAAATGATTCACCCAAATTCTATGGGATAAAATTATTTTACCTTAAAAATCGCCAAAAAATTATAAAAACTATATAAAATCCTTAGAAATTTGAATATTTTTACAAAAATATTGCTAATCATTTATAGTTGGCATATGAAGGATTAGTAAGATTTGCCAAGGTTTCTACATTTTAAAATAATTTTTCATCCTTAAAATCATCCCTGATAAAGGGTCAAAAAAGGGCTCTTGCAACTTGTAGATAATGAGGTGGAGGATGTGGTTGTTGGGAATGTGTCAGGATTAAATACTCATTTTGTTTAGAAAAATATTCATATTTATTTTCCCATCATGGAATCACTTTGCATACCTTACAATTCCACCCATTCTACCAATGTCATTGTACTTCCTTGTTCTAATATAATATGGTTCATATTGGAAATTGTTATGGTTTTTGTATGAGGAATGTTGAATGGATTGCATATGATCATGTATGTGAATTGAAAGAGCCAATATATCAAATTGTTTTAGGTAAAGTGTTTGATGATAGATTGGTCAATTGTTATTCATATTCTGATAAAAAAATTTCTTTTAGAGATGAGTTTCTTCAGTAGGGGAAGTCAGGGAAGAGGAGGAAACAAGGTAGAAACAACTTTTGGCAAAGAGTCCATAGAAGGCCATGGTTTTCCATTCATTTTGATGTTGATACTTATGAACTAAATTAACTATTTCAAGCTAGTTTTTTTAACCTGGTTGGCCAAGGAGTCTTGCAACCTCACCCTAGGCTTGACGGACCCCCTTTCCAACCTCAGCAGAGCCTGTCCAATGTCCTTGTCCCCGCCCATGTGTATATACAACCAGAAGTGCCCATCAATTATGTGTGGAAATAAGTAGTCCAACAACCTATAGTTAATCATCACAGTTGTCTCGATGTCTCATTACCATTACCTTCTCCACCACCATTGAACCAACATGCCCAAGTTGACCATGTTGTCTCACCCGTCCAATCTTCCCGTGCTAGTAAAAGATTGAAGACTGCCCTGAGCTTACAACCAATAAATGAAAGAAAGTGGCTTCCCCCTCCAAGTCCTCTAAGGACTCTCCAGAGTCAGCCACTTCACATGCACATCAAAATGATGTACAGTCTCATGTTATTAGTGAAACCCATCCCCGTGTTATTGCAAAAGTTCAATCAATAGAAAAATCAAAGAAAGAAATAAGCAGTGGAAAGAGATAGACAACCTCTCATAGTAAATATGGATTTTAACGACAATTTTTTTGGACAAAATTTATTATGTTTTATGGATGGATATTCTATTTTATTTTGGGTAGCATGGATACATATATAGTTTTGGGCAGCCAACATGTTTTATGGATGACAAAACATTTTTGACTATTTAGATATATATGATTTTGGAAGATATAAGGGAAATTTTTAATACATATTGCATGGATTTTGATTGATGGTCTATTTCAATTAAATGATGGAGTAACAAGGAGGGAATCGCAATTAAAATGACTTTTTGTTAAGAGAATAGTTAAGGGGTCCCACCTATTAGTTAATATTTAATATACCCTTATTATTATTTATTATCACTTGTCTCAAATTTGTTTTAAGTTAATTAACACTTAACTAAAAAGGTAGTTGGAACTACCACAACCTCTTTTGGAAGAGATAAAATATCATTACAAAGGAAGAGACAAGGGGAGAGAGAGCAAGGAAAGAATTTTTGGATATAAGGTCTTCTCTTATAATTGTGAGATTATCATTTTCATTCACTCTGAGTTTTCTGGAAATATTAACCCTCTTGTTGATAGTAGGGTCTTATTGAAGGGTTCAAACATTGAGTCGTATACTTCAACTACTTGTTGTTGAAAGCTTGATCATTTATTTTGGATAGTCTGTGTATTTTGATTTGTTTGTGGATTAAGTTTCATGACTGATAGAGAATATTTTTCAGAGTCAATAAATGATGTTTCTATGGAAAAGTTGACATGGATATTTAGTCTCAATCCTTTCTTGATGTCAGAGTCTTTTTGTGTCGTCCCATCAGAGGCTTCTAAATATGACCTTGGTCCATGCCCTCGCAGAGGTTTGAAAAGAGGATTATTTTTGTAACTCAAAATGAAATTAATAAAAGAATAAGATTGTTGGTTTTGTATTACTTATGTATTATTCCGATTTATTTTCAGATTGTTATTTCATTTGTCATGTGTCTTGAACACAATACTTATACTTTTTTTCTACTTTCTTCTTTTACATAGTTAAATAATATAAAAGAACAACATTGGTTCCTTGTACTTATTACTCGTGAATCAAATTATATGTTTTCTTAGGATATAAACCCCGGGTGACATTACCAACTATCTTACTCTAGCCAAGTAAGATTTGAAAATGATTGAGTAAGGTACTTCATACCTTTCCTTCAACATTTATTTGGCGACCATATTGGGGAGGACCATTCAATGGTTTTTCTCCAATATTGATTTAATGTTCATCTTTATTTAAACCAACAATGCATCATGCATAAGCCATATTTAGATTTGATTACCGATCTGTCCATGGTTGGGTGCCCTCTTTTTGAAGGTTTCCCATGGGAATCTTCTCTCGATCATGTCAACAAATTTATTCGATTTTTTCAATCTATTGGGGTTCAAGATGATTACACTTCTTCTGATATTTTTCCTCTTACTCTTCATGGTCAAGAAGACAATTGGTATAGGTCTATATCACCAAATCCTAATTTGGTGGGAGAAGCAATTTTTACAAAAGTCATTTCTAACTTTCCTTCTCCACCTAACCCTCCTCAATGTGATTTTTGTGATGGTCCTCATGCACAATCGACTTATATATTTTTCATAGAATCCAAGCAGGATTACCATGCAAATCCTTACCTCTTCTTGAACATTCAAGAAAATAATGTTGTATCTCATTATATTTTATCAAGAAATTTAGGGGTTTTTACTGAATCTTATCAATCTACCCATGTTATCCCTGATCATGAGATCTTGTTTGATGCCTTTCCTTTTGATGACATTCTTTTCGAAAATCCTTTAGAGAAAGTTCATGTCTCATCTAAGAAAATTCTCTTAGAGGATTAATGTTGTGGGAAAAATGATATTGAATTACATCACATTACCTCTAATATCCCTCTTCCCGATGATTATTCTGAAGAAAAAGAGAAAGATGGTTCATCGGATGATGCATCTTCATATGATTTTTATTTGGAAGAAGTAGTGGAAGATCTTTTGTTAATCCATGTCAACCCACAAATATTTGTTTTCCAAACAAATGTGTCAGTGAAGAAATCCAAGGAACATCTATGATTTGATACTAAAGATGACACAAAAACCCCAACTCCTTATTTTGATGACGATTTGACCAATCAAACCATATTTCACTTTCTAAATTTCATCATTCTTGAACCTGATAGACAACTGAAATATCCATATCATGGTTTATCTCAAATTTATCATTCATACACATACAAGGAAGAAGTTTATTATGCAAAGGAAGATGTTGTTGACCTTTATAATCTCCTTTTGGATAATGTATGTTATAATGATGTAATTAGTGAATGGTCAAATCTAATTGATGATGACTCTTTTGATTTTATTGATGTGCCAAATGATTCTTCTTTTGAGGATCCTTATGAAGTTGCTTGAGATCTTGAACTATATAATTTATTTTCAAATCCATTGTTTCAATCATCGAGAGAAGTCAACCATCTCGACATTGATATCCCTCTTGATATATGCACATTTTATTTCAATGATGATGATGAGTTCAAAGGTATTCCTATGTTTTTGAACAAAGGTATTCCTATGTTTTTGAATCCCTTATATGAATCTTCTTTGCATTATCATGACCCTTTTTCTAATCAGAAGATTCCAAAATATGCCATTAATATGTCTGATGAATGCATTGACAATATTTTTGAAAACCTTATCTTTGATATACAAGCCATAAATCATAAATCTGAAGTCCTTTACTCAATTGATATCTTCAATGTAAAATTCAAAACTCATCTTTTTGGTTGGCACGTCTTGGAGGATAGTGATCATTTGTTTTGGGTTTTGATAGGTCATTTTTATCTCCTTATGCATTTGTTGTTTGGCATGTTGGTTGGCATGTCGGTGTGCTTTCCTTTCATAAAATCTTCCTAGTCGTGAGCCTTGCATGTAAAACAAATGATTTTTTCCTTTATGTTAAGTGTTATCTTACTTGATTCCAAGTTGATGCTCTTATTTTATTCTATACATAAAGAAAGAAAGAAAAACATTTAGTACGGAGGAGGAAAACATTCCAAATTCCAAAAACTGTGGCTAAATCCATTTAAAATTGCTTTGGCCCTTGGCACCAATTCATACCTATTGAAGGACATGGATGAGCGATTGTCCTCTTATAGTATGAATGATTTGCATCTGAAACACTATGTTGAACCAACTTGACTACCGATTGTATACTTTGTAAGTATGCTCTTTTGTATATTTTTCCTTGTTTTGGTTTTGATTATAGTTGTTGTTTTGTTTTATCATTTTTTGTTCTATTTTTTAGTTCATATCCATTTTGTCAAGGTGAAGTAACTAAATTAATTATGTCATTAGTTAAGTCATTACCTATAAATATTGTTGGTCAGTAATGAATAATGAAACGCAGCTGAGATATATTGATCCCATGTTCATTGAAATGCTGGTGGAGTATACCTTTAGTTGTATTTTGTTGTTAAATGGATAGTTTTTTATTTTCCCTCTATCTCCTTTCCCTTTCTTCATTCCATTCTGATTTTATAAGAGCATATCAAATAGGGCTTGTAGAAAATATTGAATAATTATAGTTCAATCACATGATATGGTTTCTACAATTACTGTGCAAACATGACCAAACCCCCTCATACATCTCACTTTCCATGAGTTTTTCCACGAAGTCACAGTCCATGCATCCTTTGAATTCCATCTTTCCTCCCCTGTTGCATGAATATTTATCTGGTTGCTATTGTTATACACCCTTGCTGAGTTCATTCAAACCAAATATTCTAAGTTTTAAATATGCTATAAGAAGATTTCCATGTGGAGTCCTCCTTGCAAAGAAATTGCAATGCACTATTATTTATATTTTTGTTAATCATAACTAGTAGGTGAGACCCCTTAAAAACTAGCAAGGAAAACCGATTCCCTCTATTTGGAACATGATTTTTTCCAAGGTTTTGGTTCTCGTCTAAATTTGGTGACATGGTTTTGACATATATGACTGGCGAACGAATCCATAAAATTCTCCAAAAGAGAAAAGGGGTCATCAATGATCTTATTGCTTACAAATTTGATGGTTGTTTATGCTTGCAATATGGGTTAACAAGTGGTTTTATTAGAAACTTGATATTGAGCTACTATATGAGGATATTAAAGCTTTGGCAATATCATCAAATACAAATCCTAACACATTCAAACTTTGGTGCGAGTAAAATAAGTCTCATTTTATGTTACATATTATTTGCATGGTTCATTACTATTATATGATGGCATTACTCCTAATCGAAAATGGATATAAATTGTTGGATGAAAGAATCGATGGTTTTGGGGTAGCATTGAATGTTTGATGTTATACAAAAAATGATGGTAAGTGATGTGAGTTAAAACTTATTTGGCATATGTTTGATGTTTGGGATGTGCTGAGTGCACTCCGGCATGGAATGTTTAGTTGGAAACATTGAATGTTTGGAGTTGGTGGATGGAAGAAATGACGTGTTTTAAATGCACATCGTGCTTCCTCCTTTTTGAAATATACCACCTTTTTTTATGTCTCCCATTAGGATTTTGGGATTTTGCGAACTACTGTTAACTGTTGTTTCAAATTTCTTAACCATTTGTAAAGGATTTGGCCTTCTCCTTGAGGTTCTTAAGCAATTTTATAAAGGTATGGGTTCTTTTGGATTTTCCATGCATCAAATATTTTAGCTCCGCCCTCATTTAAATTGGTATATTTGCTCTAGAAGTCTGTATGTTGTGTGTATTTTGCTTCTTTGTTCAAATTGAAGACTGTGAGGAAATTTTGGATTTCCGTTGAAGCTTAAAATGATAATGGGATGGCGACCTGGGTTTGTGCATATCCTTCTGTGTAAAATATGGGTTTCAAAACAAAGTGTTGTGTGGTTTATGGAATTCTCCATTTGGGTTTGCTATGGTTCTGGTTATGATGAAACCATATGAGTTTTTATATTGTGTTTCGTGTGAGCTTGGAAACTGAATATTGGTTGTGGGTTACAGATATAATAGGAATGTTCCTGATGTTGTATTGTTTTGTGGAAATAATGGGTCATGATGTAAAATTGATTTCAATTTCCTCACGGGTTTGGCATGGGTACTGAATTAAATATTAGGGTTTTGTTGTTTATGGAATACCCATGTTTCCTCTGCTATAGTTTCATTTAGAATCTTGAATTTTTCATAAATTTATAGAATTTCAACCAGTGGTAACAAAAGGTGTGGAGGTTGATACTCTATGTGAATTTACATTGCTATTGTTGTTTCGTTTTGGTCCTGACAAGAAATAATTTATTTCAAAACCAAGCATGGATATGTCTCACACCCTTCACGGGTTTGCTTGCTAATAGAGCAAAGGGATTCTGAGTTTGGTTTTGACAATGTAATTGTGACAAGTTTTGGATTTTTGGGTTTATGAGGGAAATTGTGGCATTCTGACCCAACAATAACGAAGAATGTGGGTGTATTTGGAATTAATTTTGGTGGGTGCAACTTGCAATTTTTCCTTTGTTGGATTTTTTACACAGAAATTATTCTGACTTGACATAATATTATAAACCCTCATTGTTTACTCTTCCCTCGTCGTGGTTTACTTACCAACTGTGTATAAATTCAGTTGTTGGATAAACGTTTTAACTAATAACTAGAGCTTGGCATATTATTGTTTTGACCTATTGTTAGTGTGGATATTATTGCAAAATCCTTGCATGTCGCTTCAACCCAACAGCTATGAATTGTCATTTTTAATCTTAACAAAGCCTATCCATGAGTTCTCATTGTTGTATCATGGAAGTTGTTTGTCTTGCATCCTATCTTGGTTTTGAAGGGAAATGTCGATGTTGTTACTCTATTGTCATAGTTGTTATATATCCTACTATTGTATCGACCTTTGCAAATTTTCTCACAAATTCAAATAGAAAATTCATGGGGATTATTGGGTTAATATAATTTACAGTGATTAAGGATGACATGAATTTTTCTTATTCTGTTTACAAAGACAAAAATTTGTTTTTTTGGAGTTACTAAGACACAACTCACTGTGAATGTTTACTTTTGTAATTTAGGTTACAATAGCATTGTAATGAATTTAATCGATTGATTTCGACCTGCAAGAAGATGCATAATAAAGTCAGGTTGGATGATGAATTTGGTTTGACAGAATTTCGACAAATGTTGTTTGGGAATTTGTGAATGCATTTTGATTCTGCTAAATTGATTTTAATCAGTTATTGGCATGAATAAAAGGATAGAAGATAATAATCAAAGGTTAGTGATGAGGTTTTCTATTTAATAAATATGTAATAAAGAACATGGATCATTTCCATTTCTCATTTGTTATTTCATTTTACGTACACTACAAATCCCTCATTTATCCCAAAACATTTTATTCTCCCCATGTTATATTATTATAAAGAGTTTAAAAGAGTAAGGAGACGAGGTTGAATAAAGGGTCAAAACATAGTTGTTGTAACTTGCAGATAATGAGGTGGATGATGTGGTTGTTGGGAATTTGTCAGGATTAAATACTCATTTTGTTTATGACGGTATTCATATTTATTTTCCCATAATGGAATAACTTTTCATACCTTACAATTCCTTCCATTCTCCCAATGTCATTGTACTTCCTTATTCCAATACATTATGGTTCATATTGGAAAATGTTATGGTTGTTGTATGTCAATTGACAGAGCCAATATTTCAATTTTTTTTAGGAAGAGTGTTTGATGATAAATTGGTCAATTGTTATTCATATTTTGATTAAAAATTTTCTTTAAGAAATGAGTTTCTTTAGCAGTGGAAGTCAGGGAAGAGGAGGAAACATAGGAAGAAACAACTTTTGGCAAAGAGGCCATAGAAATCCATGGTTTTCCATTTGTTTTGATGTTGATCCTCATAAACTAAATCAACTATTTCAAGATGGGTTTTTTAACCTGGTTGGCCAAGGATCCCTACACTCTCACCCTAGGCTTGGCAGATCCCCTTTCCAACCTCGCTAGAGCTTGTCCAATGTCCATGTTTGTGCCCATGTGTCTTTGCAACCAGAAGTTACCATCAATGATGGGTGGCAAGAAGTAGTCCAACAACCTGTAGTTCATCATCATGGTTGACCCGTTGTATCGTTTCCATTACCTACTCCACCACCATTGAACCAACATACCCAAGTTGACCATGTTGTTTCACCTGTCCAATCTTCCCATGCTAGAAAAAGATTGAAGACTACCATCCCTGAGTTTACAACAAATAAAGGCAAGAAAGTAGCTTCCCCCTCCAAGTTCTCTAACGACTCTTCAGAGTCAGTCACTTCACATGCACATCAAAATGATGTACAATCTCATGTTATTAGTGAAATTCATCCCCTTGTTGTTGCAAAATTTCAATCAGTGGAAAAATCAGAGAAAACAACAAGTAGTGGAGAGAGGTAGACAACCTATCATAGTAAATATAGATTTTAATTATTACGGCAATTTTTTTGGTCAAATTTTATTATGTTTTATGGATGGATATTCTATTTTATTTTGGGTAGCATGGATACATATATATATTTGGACAACTAGCATGTTCAATGGAAGACAAAT
>ML779107.1:240750-268500 GCA_009831015.1 Picea engelmannii | reverse complement strand
CCTCCAAAGATAAAATTTGAATTTGGTGAAGTGTGCAAAATCCCTGATTTTCTGCCTTTGAAAAAGATACCAAAATCGATTGAAACACCTCTTCTTTCCCTTATCCATCAAAAATAACCATTGAATCAGACTTGATAATTCAAAAGCTATCCATTTGAAGTGGTTTTAAATCATTCAAACTCAAAAAATCCTGATCTGGGAAAAAATTCGGTCATTCTGGCAGTGACAGGCTTTCACCAGCTAATTTATCCAAAAATCCGCTCCTTAGCTGGTGAAAAGCAGAGCTTTCACCAGTTAACTAGCAAAGTTCAAGATGAGTTAGCTGGTGAAAGCGCAGATTTTTTTAAAATCAAATTTATCAGTCATGGAGAGTCCATTTGACATGCTTGAATAGTTGATCGACATCTAGAAATCCTAATCTTTCCATTGGTGCTTTCAAATCGGCATTTGGAGCTCGGAAAGGTAATCAAAATGTCCCTGCAATATTCGACATCATTTTTTCAAACAAATGTCAGAATGAATTTGATCGCTAACATCTAGCTCCAACTGGGATGGAGACCTCCCTGCGAGGTTTCCAAGAACCTGGAAGACCTTGTGCCTTTAGTATTGGGCATGGAGTCATTCAGCCTTTACAATTTATCATCTGGCTATTCTCCAAATTTTGTTGTTATCTTTCACAATCTTCTTTATCTGTAACATGTCTGCTTCAAACTCCCCTGGAAATGTTGTTTGCACATCGACATGGCATCTGTTGTGGCAATATCTTCATTAAGAAGAAAAGTGTTGAACATAGGCAGGATGGTGAGATATGTAACCATGGTTTTGAAAATTCCAGGATAACTTCAACCTTGAAATGAGAGTATTGCAGGCAGCTTGAGGTCTTTGACTTTTCGTTTTCTAGCAGCTTCATATACAAAGCATTTGTCTTGAGATTCCTTGTGAACCAATTCCCATCTCTGTTTCAATCTCCATCGTAACCACCTCGACTTCTATTATCACCTCCATATCAATGCAAGTTGTTCAGTCATGTCATTTCCCTAAAAGGATTCTGGAATGTCCTTTGACTGCCATTTGTTCCTTATTTGTTTCCTTGAAATCTGGAAATATTTCTTCATCTAATTTCCTGCCTGGAAATCTTTTCGAATGTTGATTTTACTCCTTAAAGTTTGAAATTTTCATAAAAAATGGAAAACAACTTGAATCCACCACTGCCACCTATTGTCAACTATTAGTTTGTTTTTCTTGGATTTAGAAAATGGATTTCTGACTCCTCCTAAAAATGCTGGATTTTATGCCTTTACTCTCGAACTAATTTGATGACTAAAAGATATGATAGAAAGCTAAAATAATACCATCAAACATGATAATTGGTTGCCTGGAAATCTTGGATCTTCATGATTTCCTTCCTTCAAATCTGGAAAAGATTATGATCTCTAATTTGCCACCTGCCTATTCAAAATGCCAAATGGAAACTAGTTATGAAATCTTGCTTGGAATATAGGACCGTGCCATAACACAATCTCTGATATACGATTTCTCTCCACCACGAGCTGGATACATTCTTCTAATTTGACAAACCCTAGCGTTGGACAAAATTGTAAACCTATTCCATGTTCTTGTTTTAATTCTTCACCACAAGTAAGAGATTTTGTATACTTATCATTCCACCGATGACATAGCTCTTGCCATCCAATGAAATATGTGAGCAAATCTTTGAGAGGAATGTATATCTGGCAGTGTTTCCAATGTTCCATGCTATGAATTTTAAATATTTACAGGTCTAAGCATACTCTCCGTCGCATTCTCAACCTCCTTTATCTGTTCTCAGGCCACCAAAGACTCAATCTTTGACTGCAAAGCTACTGGGAAGATGGATGCCCTAATATAAATGCTGGCACAGTGTCACCGGAGGGTTTCACTATTTTCAGTTCGTCCAAAGTATTTCTTTGGCATTAGATAAGAAAGTACCAACTGTTACCTGTACGAGATTAGATCAGACTCTCTTACTTCCTTTTGGAAACACCCAATGCCATTTCTATATAAGTATTTTCATAGCCTTATAGCTTGACCTGCCCTGCACTCTGTTGTTGATATATCTACACGTCCTGAATTTAAATATATGGAAACAATATGAATTTCTTAGCATACAATAAGAATCCCAAATGAAAAAGTCGATTCATTTCATTTTTGTATATGTGTGCCAAGTGTTCTTTAACTTTATCAATGCACGACATATAAGAGCTCTGCTACTTGTATAACCTCCTCGTGACTTGATCTGATGCTTCTGTGCTCTGTGTAAACCATTCAATGAAACCTTTGTTTCCTGTATATACAAATATCGAAGATTTTTGGCTGAAGCTCCACTCCAATGGTCAGAATTGATGAAATGCCTCTGCTGATAATAAGCTTGTCACCCTGTAGCTTAATCTTTGATGACTAGCGATCAAAAACTTTAAACACCTGTAATCTTAACTTGGCACCTGGCAACTTGCATGTTATTTTTTGTTTAGTTAAAAAGCATAATTCTATATACAAGAGGATCTTAGAACTAGCGGCCTGCATAATATTTCAACGAGACATGTGGAATATGGGCTTGGTGTTCAACGCTGGGCTTTGATTTGATTTGTATGTTCTTTTTGCTATGTAGGTCGCATGAAGCAGAAACATGGGAGCAAGAGCTAACCTTCGGGCCCAAAATTTAATAAGAACATTCAGATACCAACATAGGCTTTTCATATGATAAAAAATGTCATTGATACTCTGGCAGTTGAATGCTTAGTACCTCGGTGTTTTCCCTGCTGGTAGTGAATGACATTTATCTATTTTTCCTTTGAATGCTCAGAAGTTTTGATCTGTATAAGTGTATAACAAGTGGCCTGCTCTGCTTATTCAACCAATAACTGAAAACAACCTAGCTGCTCGTATGGCAAGCTTATTCTTCTGCCTACTCCTACACTAACCAACTGTACTGCCTCTTATCAAGTGAAGTGATGCTTCCAATGAAGCCATGTAAGGAACTGATTTACTGACATCATGCTAGATCTTGACCTGAAAAACAATGGAAGCAATATCATGCAGAAAAGAGGTTTGAATAGATGATGAAGACAATCTTCTTCTGACAGAAATATTTTAACATCTATGCTGCTCATAGACTCCAAATAGTCAACAAAAGGGTCATCAAATTCACAAAGAAAAACCTCTTTGAACTGCTGATCCAATTGTAAATTGAAAAGATGTTGAAGGATACTTTTACTAATCTCACTGTTGAATGTAGGCTACTTGAGATCTAGACCCTTATGCTTATCATCTTCCTCTTCATGTCTGCTGCAAACTGCCTTTGTCTACAAATCTGGAAAATGTGGGTTGTCCTCAACATATACTGCAGATGCAAAACTTTCACTTACTGATTGGTCAATCTGCTCATCACCTTTCAAGTCTTCATGTCTGCTAAAATTTTCTTGTGTCTGCAAATCTGAAAGCTGAGGGTTGCTCATAGTATTTGCCACAGATCTGAAATATGTTGATCTATTACTTTCTCCCGCTGATATATGCATTGGTTCTTTGACATCAATACATCCAAAAGAGACATGTTGATTTTGATCCATATTCAAAACAACAGACACATTTGATATGATGTCAGATATGTCACTATTATCCTTCAACACCTCTTGTCCTACATGGTAAATGTCTTCTTCAACAAATAAATCTTTATGAAACGAAGAAAAATCTACACAACATCCTTCAAAAAGATATTCCACTAGAAAATAATATTTATAAAAGGAATTGAAGGTTGAATGGAAATCTGTCAAAGAACTAACACTTGCATTTGGAAGAGACCGACACCATTCACGAGAAATTCCCTCTAATGAGAAAAAGAAGAGCTGGATCTGAACATCCTCATGTACAATTTCAAGTCGATGAATAAAATCATGAAAATCCAACAAGTGTTCAGCTGGCACTTCCCATTCTTCTCCTTGAAATTTGGGAAGGTTGTGTTGCCATTCATCTCTGCTAGGCATTGGATTAGGGAAACCAACAATTTTTGAAAAATCACAGAACGCATACCTCTTAGCAAAGATTTGGTTCATGTCATACCAGTGGAGTCACCAACAGATTTCTGAACAATGGAGACGCCATTGAATTCATCCTTCATGGAGTCGCCAGATAGATGATTACAACCAAATAATGTCTAGGCTTTGTCTATCATCAAAGCTGGATCTATGTCGTGTCCCAAGGAAGCTGAGCTTCGATCTCCTCTCCTCGGCAACGGTGCCAATTTGTTATCACTCCAAGAAACCCTTTCTGGTTGTAGACCAAAGGTGCTTGGTAATTTAAGAATATGATATGTGGGTGTGCTTGGAACAATGGGATCACTCAATGATTAATGTAATAGACAACTCATCATACATTCAAATGAAACAGTGCTTTTATAAGACAATAATCAGACCAGATATTTTAAAGAAGGGGATGAAGAATACCAATCTTGATTTCCAAATACAACTAGGTGTAGGGCTTAATACAAGGTAGTAATAAATCCTTCACTTCAAATGTATGAGCTTAATAAAGAGATGACAGTCTTTAAAAGCTAAGATAAACTGAAATAAAGTACAGAAAGAAGATGCATGAGCAATTCTGATATTGAAAGAAAAAGGAGACTGTAATTCTATTATCCAATAAGAGTTTATATAGTAGCCAAAATGTATTCCCAGTTTAAACCCCCACTTCAGACTGAATCCCAGGCTTTATAGCCTTTACAAGGTAGTTTCAGATCCTAAAAAGATGGATCAATTATTCTAAAAACAAAAAGTAAAACAATATTTACAATAAAATAGGAAAAACCCTCAAGATGAGGTGAATCCATATCTAATGATATCTAAGAGTAGTACATTGCTGATGAAGTGCAGTTTAGCCTCGCAAGGCTATTTGATTTGGTCCTCCAAAGATAAAATTTGAATTTGGTGAAGTGTGCAAAATCCCTGATTTTCTGCCTTTGAAAAAGATACCAAAATCGATTGAAACACCTCTTCTTTCCCTTATCCATCAAAAATAACCATTGAATCAGACTTGATAATTCAACAGTTGTCCATTTGAAGCGGTTTCAAATCATTCAAACTCAAAAAATCCCGATCTGGGCAAAAATTCAGTCATTCTGGCAGTGACTGGCTTTCACCAGCTAATTTACCCAAAAATCCGCTCCTTAGCTAGTGAAAAGTAGAGCTTTCACCAGCTAACTAGCAAAGTTCAAGACGAGTTAGCTGGTGAAAGCGCAGATTTTTTTAAAATCAAATTTCTCAGTCGTGGAGAGTTCGTTTGACATGCTTGAATAGTCGATCAACATCTAGAAATCCTAAGCTTTCCATTGGTTCTTTCAAATCAACATTTGGAGCTCAGGAAGGTAATCAAAACTTCCCCGCAAGATTAGGCATAATTTTTTCAAACAAATGTCAGAATGAATTTGATCGCTAACAAGTATAATGACCCAGAAGCTAAAATTCATACCATAGTACCTTGAAATATATATTCCATATCATTCTATATAAAAAATTTATAGGGAAAATGGAAAGACAACCTTTAAAAAACATACCTTAGAAAGCATCATCACAAGACTTCATCTTCCCTTAGAATTTCTTCCTTCTTCACTTCATCTTCTAGCTGAAATTTGCTGCCAAGATTGTGCTAAGAGATCACAAGGTTGAATTATGAAAACCATAGGTTCTTAATGTGTATTTATACTTTTCCAACTACCTCCTTTGCTTGAATTTAGGGACGACTTGTAACTTTTCTTCCTTAGATATAGGGATTCTTAACCATACTTCGGGCTTCATTTTTAAGAGGGAATAACTTCTCAACTGTGAGGAACCATGTGGCATGACACCTATTGTTGGAAGCATCTTAAAGAGGATTATAAATCCATGGAGGTTTTGCATGCATTTTCAATGTCCTCCATGCTTATTTTCTTCAATCAACATAGAGCTTCATGACCACACATTCAGGGATTCTTAACCACTTAACCATATTTCCGTGGATTCTTATAGACTTCTTCAAATCATCTTCACATGAGGGCTATTCTTAAAGATACACTATAAGGGAACCACTTTGGATACTTCTTCAAATACACCCATCACTTCTAGAGGCTTCCAAACTTTCTTTGGGGATTCTTCTAGGGTTGACATCAATGACAACCAATTTTCCAACAATATCGCCCTTTGGAATTGATGGAAACACTCATACTCCCCCTGTCTTCATCCATTGTCATATATATTCTTCTAGACCTACCAAATGAATTCATCTTTGTCCATTTTTCATAAAAAATTTCTACTCAACTACACACAACGCTGACCCACCTGTCACTTTACTATTCTGAGAGCTTCTTCAATTATGCTTAAGTTGATCACTACATATTTCTACTTCTGAGTTTGAATCAATTATGTCCACCAATCTGCTCTATCTTCAAATCAAAATCTACAAGTATGCAACATGTAGACATTCTCAAATCTGTAATGACTATATCCCTACTTGAATACATTCTTGGAATCCTCAATCATGAATCTCTACCACAAAAGTGTGCCAATAATGTTCCTTGTAAATTTCGGTTGAACTCTTCATACCTACATGGGGATGTGTTCTAAAAATTTCTTCTTAATCAACCAATCTTTCACGAGACATTTTTTACCTCTGTCATTAGACCATTCATAATTTTCCTTCCCAAAATATTCAAACACTTCAAACTGCTCGAAAGATATTTTTATAATCTACAATAGCTATTGTTGGGAGTCTCCAATATTCACATTTACTGGGAGTCTCCAAGCCAGATTTCTTAGAACAATATATAACCCTACTCTACTGCAGGATCATCCTTCTAAATTCTGACATATTCCTCTTTTCTTATACATTCATCATGATTTCGCACCTCTGTAAATCCTATGAGTATGATATTTGGGAGTTCTTCATTCACCTGCTCTTCTTTATTTTGTTTTCTTCTCCAAATATTCTTGTACCCAATATCAGTATTTTCATTCATGGAGGGCTTCATCATGCTTCTACAATTAGGAGCCATGTGTCCATGGTTATGGAATTTGTAGAATTCAATATTGTAGGGAGACACATAAACATATCTTTCTTGAAAATTTCTTCCATACGCTCTGCAATATACAACTTTATGTCCAAAGTTATTACAATTAAAATAATAACCATAAAATAAACTTTGATACCCGAGAGTGAATGATCGTCTTTGTGATGTAGTCCTTCTGAATTCATGATTTAGTTGATCTTCTCTTTTGTTTTTTCCTTCGAAATAATTAAATATTCTTTGATACATGGATGTATAAGGTCTTCTTGGAGATACATCTCTTCTGCATTCATTCCTCTTTGACTCTTACAGACCATGATCCCTTCCTTTGAGAATGTATGCATAATTCTTAGCCTTATCTTCATTCTTCCTTTTCGGAAACCTGTAACATTTTTCTTCAATTTTTTTTACTGATGGTGTGGAGCTTACTCTCTCTTCAACACTCTTGTTGTGATTAGAATTTTCATTTTCTTTGCATGAGGCTTCACCAATGTATCCAAGACCTTCTTTATTGAATGGTAACCTTTGACAGTTGAGAATATCATCTAGTACTTAAGATGTCTTCAAGTTCTTGTTAAGCTTGATAACTTCAACTCTTAATGTGACGACTTCTTCTTCAAGCTTCTCACAATATTCTTCTTTCTCCATCATCTGGATATTCATTACTTCTTTCGTTCTCTTTTCTTCTTCAAGTTGGGTTTTCAAGGAGATGATTTATTCTTTGAGTCTTATTTCTTGTTGACTAGATTATGCTTCAATCTTGTTTAATTCCTCATATATTTCCTTAAGATGAATTTTCAAAGTTTCTTCTCTCTTCTCTCCTTCCTTTATTAGTGATATTATTTGGTATTCCAATCAATTCTTTTCTTACAACCAATTTTTGAGTCTTTCTTCAATCACTTTGGCTTCTTCTAGATGAACCTTTAGATTTATGATAATCTGTTGGAATTCTTCAAAAAAACTTGTTAGGGCTTTGAGAACCATCCTTTAGCTTGATCAATTCTTCCTTGAGAAACTTTTTTTCCTTCCTTTCTCTTTTTAGTTCACTTAAAGAACTTATTAGTTATGCCTCAAGATCCACTTCACCTTCTTCATAATATTCTCTGTCATTTTCAATTTCTTCTTCTAGATATGTCTAACATGATGATCTTCTTTCCTCTCATTCTATCTCATCATCCTCTTTATTATGATGAGCATGATTTGGCTCTGTGATTACAAGAAGAGATTACTTAGAGTAGAGATTATGTATATTGTCTAAAATATCTTTGTCTAATGAGCATTGTCCCATTTTGACTTTTACCAAATCAGGTAATGCATCTAGGATGTCATCCATTGTTATTTTGTTATTCCTTTTTAATTCCTTCTTGGTTGTAGTATTTAGAGGTTTCTTTGAAGCAATGTATCCTGTAAAAACCGAGTACCAAACATCATACCCATGTGCCTCTAAAAATACTTTCATTATTGGGATCCATATCTCATAATTATGACCATCAAATATTGGCCTTCCATTATCTGTGTAATCAATGATCAGCTTCAAATATTTAGACTGATTCTGAAGGAACTACTTTGATACCATTTTTTGGAATATTCACCAATACTGATAGGGGGGTGAATCAATATTGAGAACTATTTACCATTATTAACATAACATCAATAAACATTAAAAATTAACAATACCATTAAACAATGCATCACATCATACACAATGCACAAGATATTTTTACGTGGAAACCCAAATGGGAGAAAACCACAAAACACTTTTAATATATATATCAATATTAGGACCATAGGAAGCACCAAATTCAAATATTTACTATCACCAATTGGAAGGAGGCACGAACACCCTGAATTACAGGAACCAACATGAAGGAAGCTCCAACTCTCTGATTTACCAACACCAACTAGAAGGAGGCACCAACCCCCTAGATTTATGAGCACCAACTCAAAGGAATTTACAACTCCCTTGCAAGCACCATCCTTCCAACTGAACACCAATATTTTCGTGCACCACCCAACCTCCCTTATTTCTTAGGAACCAACCTGAAGGAGACCTCAATCTCCTTCCTTGCACCACCCTACCACCCGTGTTTCAAAATTATTCTCACAATATGGTCTAGTCCAATATCATCTCTAGATCCTCAAATAATATGCTCCACATCCCTCACACAAATATGCACCAAAATTTGACGTCAAGCTACTCACAAGTCACCGTCACTGAATATAATTTTTGCCAATGTCTCTGTCAATCTCATTGATACATCATCATCATAAAACTGGGTCCACTTAGAAACTGGGTCCACATAGAAATTGGCTCCATATAGGTTATCACTGTCACTGTCACTGTTTCTATCATTATCATTGATACATCAAAACTGGGTCCACATAAATATTTTATTTCCACATGGGTCCACATAAAAACCCCAACATCACTTCTTAAATTTATCTAAAACACTTGTCTGGGACTATTTTATGTCTTAGTCACAAACCCTAACTTCCAACAAGTATAACTCTGTACTTGTAATTAATAAAGATCTAAAACTTATATCCAATATTATTTGATATCTTCTATAAAATTCCTCCAAGTTTTGCTACTTGATTCATCACTGAAAAGGATATATAGAGAAAATGGCAGACCTTCTTGAATTTTTTCCTATTCTAGAGAGTGAACGTGTATAGCATGCCAAACGCACAATATTTGATATCTAATTCTGGAACTCTTAAAGAAAATACTAAGGATTTTACTCTTTCCAATTAAATTAGTCTCACATAATTTGGATCCTCTATGAAGAAGTTATGATTATTTTACCGAAAACAAACTTTTGATACAAGTTACAGGACTAGTAAAAAACCCTATCCTCCACAAAGTGTATCTCCAAAAGTACAATGACCCATAAGTTGAAATTCGTACCATGGGTACCTCGATATCTCTTCTCAATATCCTCCAGGTTTCACTATCTGAATAATTCTAGAAAAAATGTTATAGTGAAAATGGAAAGATGACCTTTAAAAAACATACAATAGAACACATCATTACAAGACTTCATCTTCCCTTGGAATTTCTCCCTTTTTCACTTCATCTTCTCTATGAAATTCACTGCCAGGATTGTGCTAAGAGATCAAAAGGTTGAATTATTAAAATTAGAGGTTCTTAATGTGTATTTATACTTTTCCAAGTACCTCCTTTACTTTACTTTAGGGTCGATTTGTAACTTCTTGTCCTTAGATTCGGGGCTTCTTGAACATACTTCAGGGCTTCATATTTAAGAGGGAATAAATTATCAACCGTGAGGAACCATATGGTGTGCCACCTACCAATAAAAATGGCTTAACAAGGACTATCAATGGATTTTTTTCATGCATTTTCAATGTCCTTCATACTAGTTTTCTTCAATCAACTTTAGGCTTCATGACCACACCTTTGGGGCTTATTAACCACTTAAACATATTTTCAGGGATTCTTGTAGAATTATTCAAAGAATCTTCCTGTGAGGGCCATGCTTAAATATATTCCATAATGGGACCACTTTGGAGACTTCTTGAAATACAACCATCGCTTCTAGAGGATTCCAAACTTGCTTCGGGGCTTCTTCTAGGGTTGACATCAATGACAACCAATTTTCCAACAGGCTTGAGTGTTGGGAAAACACCATAGTTAAACATGCTTGATCCAAAGGATTCATGGATGGGTGATCTCATGGGAAATCAGTGTTACTATATGCAAGCCTTTATGCTCATGGAACATGGGTCATGCATTAATGAATCACTCTATGTAGATAATATCATATGTTATCTCATAATCTCATTTCCTTCTATGATACCCTTATACATCAATATTATATGTTCCTATAGTGATATTTTCAATCATAATTTGGTTCATTAAATCCTAAATATACATAAGAAAACTAACATAGGAGACTTCAATATGAATATGAATATAAACTCACATTGAAACAAATTTCTAAGTAACATGGAGGTGTTAATTTTCTAATTTGTTTGACCTCTCTCTCTTTGTCTAGGTCCTGAAATCCAAAATGGTCTAAAGGAGGTTAAAATACAACAACACCATCATCATAATAATGATTAAATTAATTAATCAATAACTAATTATGGTAAATGCTTCACAATAAAATAATAATAAATTACATTGTAAGTTTTATAAATTGCAATTAAAATAATTAATTTTGAGAAATGATTCACAATAAAATAACAATTAATTACATTGTAAGTTTTATTGATTGAAATTAAAATTGTATAAAATTGGGCTGGAATTATGTATAGTTCATACCATGTATTTATTGTAAAAAAATCACAGTTAGGGATCATTATAAATAAAGTCATAACTAATTATGATAACAATCAATTTATTAAATAATTTTCATCAATGTTCTTCATCTTTATAGTGTCATTCCTAAGTACTTAAGTTATTTTTCCAAGATCATAATTCAAAATTGATGCCACCAAAAAATTAATAGAGTAGAGTAGAATACCTACTAAAATATCACATCCTCAACTTAAATATAGAAATAAGGCATGTTCATCTCACTCTTCTTTTCCATCACCTTGATTATCTTTCTCATTAGGAATAAGAGCAATGTTGTTCTAAAAAACCTATATTGATCTAGGATCATGTCTTAGTGTGCATGATCAATCCCCATCTAACACATATAAGGTAAAAGTTCACTTGGTCGCAATGTTTTGGAAAAGCATAAGGATTTTTCATTTCATCCCACATTTTTCTAGAGATAATATATATTATCCCACTATCATGATTTTACTTTGCATTAATTTGGTTAAAGGTAACGCACTATTTTCTCCTATAAATACCACATTTGAAAGATGAGAAGTCCATGTTCATGACATCCCATATCTTTTCAACATAATATAAATTTTTCTTCATTGGTTTTTTATCAAGGGGGCAACATGACTAGTTTAGTCAAAGTTCATTTTTGAAATCTTGAGTGAAAAAATTGTCCACATGTCCACACAAATGGAAAGAAATGTATTTTTGTAAAAGAGATCAAAGGACATTGCCATATGTATAGGAACCGAAGAAATATCAACATAATACATTATATAAATCAAGCATAGAATTTAAAATTAAAAAACTCACTAATATTATTACAATATTATTGCACCCAATTCCCATGTTTAGTACACATCTTATTCACCATGTGGGTACTGGCCTGATTAGCAATATTTATGACTGACACAGTATTCCACCCAACTGTTGGGATAAATTGGACAATTCGTTGGTGTATTTTCTCTTACATGCCTGTATTATTTAACCATTTGACTTGTTTCCCACCATTCTTTCATTTTATTGTTTTATTTTCATACAATGGGACCCATGGTCGAGTCACCTCCACATTGTAAAGAAACAAAGTATTAGTGGATGGTCCAGAATGGATCATTATATAATTTTTCATTTATCTTGGTACTTTATAGGAGGAAAAATTGGAAGCATTAGAGTTGTAGGTGTTAAGAAAATACAATCACACGCAAGATATCCAACAATAAGATAGAAATTATCCACACTTTATTAATATGAAAACCCTTGAGGTAGGGAAACACCTTACAATTGATCCTTTTATGGAAGGAATCCACCCTTGTTCACTTGCCTCTTCAAGGGGGAAACCTTCTAATGTGCTAAGCTCCAAATACAATAAACTATGATTCATTATATTGCTTATACCTCCTTATATAATACTATCTACCTCCTAATAACATTCTAGACAAGGAACCTTCTAGTGGGCCTTATTTACTAGAAATGGCCTCCATACATAACAATACATAATCACAAATCTATTATTATTCACATTGGCTACCTCCCTAGGTAACCCATATTACCCCCCTAGATACACTACATTCTACCCCATTAGAAAAGTGTTGTCTTTAACGCTTTTCTTTTAGTAAGTACAACCATATATCAAGGTCCCATGGATGATTGTGGACGACAATGTTGAAGTAGGTTAGAGAACTAAGGTCCCATGTATGAGTGCTAGCCACAATGTTAAAGTAGTCAAAGATTCATCTTAAACCTAGGTCTCATGTATGATTGTTGAAGGTGACACCTAATTGACGACTCTTGAGATCTATGAATGACCAATTAATATTCTCCAAATATCGACCAATGACATGTGGATTCAAATAAATATAATCCTCAAAAATATCATCCACATAGTTGTAAAGGGTAGAGGATGAATATGGAAGGAATAATACCACTGTAGAATATGCAAGTTGAACACTAGCAGTCATAATAGGCTTATGATTTCCCTCAATTATGTTCTCTACATAAGGTGGAATAGAGTCCTCAAATAGAAGATAAAAACAATTATCATCCCACAAATGACAATTTTTCATATACCAATCATCATAATCATTCTCTAAATCATACTAGGCATATATTTCTTGATTATATTCTTCCTCGATGCAAGGGTATGTGTTCACAATAATACAGTTCTCCTAATATTTAGCAAGTGTCTTTTGAAGATCTCAGTCAACGTTTTCTAACAATTCTATCATATTTCCATTATGCATTCCCATGAGGGTTTAAGAGAGAAAATTTTCAAAGGTTGTAGCACATGACATATCCATTGGAGTACAATATATAATATACCAAATGAAACCCCTGAAAATCATTTATCCAATGGCACTAATTTGGCACCAATCTGAGCACTATGTCAAAAGTTATGAGCTCTTCAATTTTGTGGCCATCACAAAAAAAAAACCTGAAAACTGTTGATTTTAAATCAGCGATATATTTACCTCCCGAACTCCAATTGAGATGGTTTTGTTTTTAAATAAGTTTTTTTTTCCAAGAGGAACTCATATATACAAATAGTTTTGGAAAATTCTACACTATATGCTACAATAATTGACCAGAATGTCGCGGTCCTCTTTTTCTTGTTCCTTTGAAAACTGGAAACAATTAATAAAATTTCCCTTTTTTCTTTTCCCTTTTTCTTATACCAAATGAGATAATATTAAAATATAATAAACTTCCACCATGCTTCATCACATTTCTTATACCTCCTTATATAATGTTATATACCTCCTAAGAACATTGTAGAGAAGGAACCTTCAAGTAAGCCTTCTCACATTTATTGTGTTCACACTATTACATGGGCCTTATTTACTAGAAATGGCTCCACAAATAACAATACATAACCACATATATATTATTATTCACATTGGGAACCTCCATAGGTATTGCATATTACCCCTATAGGTACACTACAATGGGGCCCATTTTAGGGGCAAGTCCCAATTTGATGGTTTGGGGTCCGAAAAATTCCAAATCCAATTTGAGGTATCAAATGGAATTTTTGGGGGTAAAAAATTTATGAGATCAATGCATACCCCCTCAAATTTTTTCTACATACCATAAGTCCAATGGTGCAAAAATCACCTCAACTAGAGTTCGTATGTATAATTTATGTCTCCCACAAGTTGGCATACTATGATGACCACCATGGTACCAAGTGGATGGAACATCAACCCCCATTACTCACACATTTGGGGATAGTCATGTGTGGACTTTTAAGAATATTCTATAGGGTACAAAACCCTAACACTTATTGAGGGTTCATGCATACAAAAACTTTAACCCTAACCCTAAAGGACTACCAGGCTATGTTAAATATTGAGCTTTAGGAAAGGAATGGGTTCCATTATTTTTGTATTTGTATTGTTCCATAGTTGATCATAGATTCTAGGAGTGGGATATTGAATCATAACATAGAAGGTAGAATATTTTGTAGCATCCATTTAGGCCACAGTTTCCATGGAAACTCTATAGTGAGTGCCCCTTTCTTTGCACTTTCATTTCATAACTGAGAAGAAGAGAGAAAAGCATATGCCTCACCTTCCAGTTTGGTTTTCTCCCATATTGGGTTTCCCAAGTCACATATTGTGTTCATTTTTGTGGATGGTATGTTAATTTTCTCATTTCTATTCCAATTATTTCCATAATTTTGAGCACTATGGTAGTAATATTAAATATGATATATAAGGTAATAAACTACATAATAAAATATTTCAGTATAGTGTAACATTTTTTTTGACAAACTATTCTAGTGGAATATCCACAAAAATTTACATATCATATTAGTATAAGAGCAGTTTTCTTTGAGGATTTTGTGGGAAGTTATAGGATCCAAGAATTGGCTTAATAAGGGAGTTTCACAATTTTAGTCATTGAAATGAGTCTAATGATAACAACCCTTAGGATGAGGTAGACGAGAGATTTTCAAATATGGAAGAACATGTCACTAATAGCTCTTACAACATGGTTATCCACACTAGAAAGGTATTGGGGGGACCGAAGGGCCCATAGTGATCATCAATGATTTTAAGGATGGAAATTTATTTTTAAATGTAGAAACCTTGGCGAATCTTACTAATCCTTCATATGTCAACTATAAATGTTTGGCGATATTTTTGTAAAAATATTCAAATTCCTAAGTATTTTATATAGTTTTTATAAAATTTTGGCGATTTTTAAGGTAAAATAATTTTATCCTATAGAATTTGGGCGAATCGTTTTTAAAATAGAGAATCTCGTTTTTGGAAAAGCCATGGAAAATTAGCCCATGAGCGAAATTTAGCCCCTAAAATCATCCCAATTTAGTGATAATAGCGGAGGCCATTCAATGTAAAGTGGACTAGGTCCACTATATTATTAAATAAGGCCCACTATGGTAGTTAGATATATTAGTGTGAAAATAATAAATGTGAGAAAGATTTATAAAAGGTCCCTTCTCTAGAATGTTATTAGGTAGTATTATTATATAATGAAGGAATGACAAATGTAATGAGCAAAGTGAAGAATATTGTTATAGTAACAAGTAGGGATTTCTTGATGAGTATTTCATTCCATAATGAATAATAATTAATGGTGTTACCCTACCTCAAGGGTTTTATCTATTTCTTGTGGAGTTTTTTATGTGGATGATTTGATTTATTTATGAAGCTGTATTTTCATATTTATTGAGGTTCATAAAATTTGTTATTATATCCCTTTCTTCGTCAAAGAAAAGAAAATTGTTTTGTTCTTTTTGCATATTTTTTCAATGGAAAAAAGGGGGTGACGCACTTTAGATTAAATTTTGAAACTTTATGAGAAGAATTTGTAGAAATGAATTGGGTATTAGTATCCCTCTTGGGAAAAATACCCAATTTCAAAAAAATAATCTTTTGAAATGGAGTCCAGCAAGTGAAGCTATCGACATCTTAAAATCTGCAAATTTGTGGGGTTTTCCCAAAAAAACTACGTGATTTACATAGTAATTTGTTTATAAACCCTAGTTTTTGTTGAATATTTCTTTCAAGTAGGATTCTTTTCACTGGACAATATGATGGTCCTAGTATTGAAGAATTCTTAAATTTCCAAAAGTCATTATAGAAAGAGAAGTGGAAATCGCATATACACTATGGTTTCACAGAAGATACTCTCATATGGTGGAAATCATATGGACTTAACTATGAAGAGACGATAGCACTTTCTGATGAAAAAAATTGAAAACTTAATTTTAGACAAGTGGAATCATGCCAATAATAGCGATAAGTAGAGCACCGAGGGTTTATTTTCATGTGGTAACTCTATATTATAGGTTCATGGATGCATTCAATAAGATAAGGTTATTGTTTCTATAAACCCTAGTTGCATGCGTAATTTTGTCAATGTTAATTTGGACAAAAGATTGCAAATACCTACAAAAAAATGAAAACCACATAGGTTGAAGGTGAAAATATTCATTTTTTTAAAGATTTGCAATGGACAAATATGTGTTGCATTCATATTTTTATGCTATGGATATAAATTATGTGGATTTTATTCTTGGATATCCTTGGATGAAATCAATTGGTACGGTAAATATTAATGTGGAAAAGGAGTTTGTGAAAATTTGGTACAAGAAAAAGAAAATTAAACTGCAGGATATGTCTCTTAGTAAGCAAGAGAGGCCCATAGGGGAAACTAAATAAGTTCTTCCAGAGACTGAAGTTGAATCAAAAGTAGAGTCTATAAAATCACTTGAAGACAAGCCAAAATAAGGGAATAAACATAAAGAAGAAGCTAAGGAGCTAAATGTATTTGAGAAACCACAAGTTGAATACTCCAAGCTAGAAAAACCAAGAGTTAAAGTTGATGTATATCGCCATCCACACCACATAGAGAAACAAAAATCATCAAGGTGGGGGCATAAGCATCAACAAACTTATGGACACCAATAAAGAGGTACATGGATGACTCTCAACACTGCAGGATGATATCATAGTAGAGAAATAATCCCATGGCACCAAATAAGTAACCAAAATCAAGATCAGGGTGCAAAGGAAGTAGTTGGATATCATGTTCATCTTCCATTAGGATGGATGGATTCATGTACTTGGTACCAGTTCGCTACATTTCTTAGTTGGTCATATTGTATGGTTTCTTCCCATGTTTCAAGGATGAAACATGCGAAGGGGGATAGAATGCAGTGTAACTAGAGAGTTAATGGGCGGAGGGGGGAGGCGAAGGGCCCATACTGATAATAGTGGATTCCATTCAATATAAGGTGGAATATGTCCACTATATTATTAAATAAGACCCACTATGGTAGTTAGATATAATAGTGTGAACATAATAAATGTGAGAAGACTTTATGAGAAAGGGATGAGCAATGTAATGAGAAAAGGGAAGAATATGTTTATTGTAACAAGCAAGGATTGTTTGAGGAGTATATCCTTCCATAAGGAATAATAGTTAATGGTGTTACCCCACTTCAAGGGTTTTATCTATTTTTTAAGTTGAGTATTTTATGTGGATGATTTGATTTATTTTTGAAGTTATGTTTTCAGATTTATCAAGTCACATAACAATCCTCATGGTAGCTCCACCAAAGAAGTTTAGAAATTTTTGGGAGGTTGGTGGTTATAACTTATAAGTTTGATTGGATGAGAAAATGGGAAATAATTGAGATCCAAAAAAGGATAAAAACAAAGAGCGAGAGAAAGAGAAACCAAGTTACAGTGGCATCACTTATTTATAATATCTATTTATAATGGAAGTGGAAGTGGAAATCAAACACTACTAAGGTGAGACTGATGTTGTTAAGTTGAGTCATTGGTTTCAACAGTTAGAAGTTATTTCAATTTCCATAACATAGAAGAAGAGAAAAACATTTCATTTTACCGATTAGAGCTACAGGGCCATGCGATAACCTAGTGGGAAAGCCACATGGACACACTTTGGCTAGAGGGTTATTCACTAGTAAATAAGTGGAAGGTTTTTAAAACCCTCATCAAGTGTTACAAACCTAACCTCCCTAATCCCTCATGTATGTAGAATAATATATTTTCCATGTAATAAAGGCCAATATTAATAAGGCCTAGTAATAAGGAAGAATAATTCAAATGTAAGAAGCCCTAATAGAAGCTTCTGATTCTAGAAGATATTCATATAGATTGTTCTTGTGCTAGATAGATTTAGTATAAATAGGATTTGAGGGCATGAGAAGTTTTTCTTGAGATTTATTGTAATAGAGCGTTGCCCTGCTGGAGGTTTCCCACTCTAAGAGGCAAGTGAACATTGTTTCCTATAAATAAAGGTATTATTATGGTGTTGTGGTTTCATCTATTGTGTTGTTATGTTGTTATTCTCTGTAGTTTTTCTTTTTTTTGCTATTATAATAGATTTGGTACCTAACAAGTGGTATCAAAGAACTTTCCTTGGCAAAAACAATGGGTAATTTTTTTTTCAGGGTAGAGACATATCCTGGCATCTTAAAGCTATAGTGATATGTCGTTCAACATATGAATCCACGGTTGGGGAAGCATACATGCAAGAAATACAAGTGGTACTTAAGTGAACATTGTTGACCACCTTGGTAACCCATTTTCGTACCCCTTCAAGTGGTAGCATATCATAAAACACTTGTTGCTAGTGGGAAAAACCCCCCTATGGCTACACCAGGGTTTACAATGTAGGCAGATCAATAAACGTTTAAAAGTATCCTACTTCTCTAACTACCCCAAACATATCCCAGACTCATACAAGAAAAAAAAATGAGAAGGGTCAGGTAATTGTACCTCTACTCTGCATTCGATGACGATCCTCTCGTGCTTGATAGCTTTGCTGACTGCACGCCTCCTCCCAAGGTTGACCTGCATTCAAAGAAAGACACACAAAAAGATACAAGAATTCATTTAATATATCAATAAGGGTTAGACGTTAAAATAAAAACACAAATCAAATGCAAACATTCGACACATCATAATTTGGGATAGGAAAAGTACTTCTTTTATTGATAATACAATGATCACTTACAACCAAAGTCGGCTATTGCTCCACGAACCTGGTCCGGGATCCTCTTCACCAAGCTCCAAGTGAAGCTCCATGTATGTTTCTCCTCTAAACCTTCTTCTTGGGAAATGAAATGGGTTCCGATGGAGGAAAAAGGGAAAAATGAGGAATTCTGAGGCAATTCTCACAACAAGGCTGCAAATGCTTGGGGCAAGGAGGGGATGTGAAGAGGGCAGAGTTTCAATGTTCTTATGTATAGATATGGAATGATACCCCAAAACCTCATTTTATATGACAAAAGGATGGTTATTCGGTTGGGTGACGAGCTATAAACGGTGGATTAGTTGGGAAACTACCCAATAGCCCGTAATCTCAACGAATTCCTTGCAACTTTTTAATTTTTGCAACTTTTGCAAGTGTAGTAGTATATGCGGGTTGTAGAGGTACAACATGCATACATACGTGGGTTGTAGTGGTGCACCAAGCCTATGTACGAGGGAAATAGTGGTGTAGGGCATGTACATCTTCAAAAAATGGGTTTTTTAGAAGAGAAACTGAGTGATGGCTTGGCAAAAAATGCAAGTAAGAAGGCCAAATGCCAGGTATGCATGTGTAGAGAAATTTAGGGTTATAACAAATGCCCCCTAATGTGTGAGGTTAGAAGAGAATCTGATGGCCGAAATACATTACAAAGTATTCACCAATGTATGAAACGAGTGAGCCTGGGACCAGAGTTCGGGAGGTGCCATCTGCAAAAATAAAAATTCTCTCTGAGGCAGGCATACCCATGATCGGGATGAAATAATTCATGGTTTCCACTCAAATACACTATAGATCCATGTCATATAACTATATAAAGTGTATCTGCAAGCAATACACATCGGATCTACATCTCAAAATAAAAGATATACAAGTATAGTATACATCTTCAAGAAGCCAATACCGCCTGATGGCTGGAGATGAGGTCTTCAGAGCTCAAGTAAAAAATTCAAGATCGTCAATACTCGGGTAGGAGTACAATGTGAGTGTATGAATTCAGTACCCATAGGTATTCGAAAACTTGTTGGGAAAAGACAAGAGGATCTCAATGATCAGGCAAAGAACTTCATTGATTTCAAACAAGGACTTCATTGGACTTTTGGGATGGTCGGGCATGAGTTCAAGAGACAAACTGCAGAAAGGTCGACTCAGGCTGGGTGAAACTTCCCTTGGAAAAGAGAATGAAAGATGACCAGACTTAGGCAACATGACATTGACATAAGTTCATGATGCAGGAGGCAACACAAACTCTCCATGTGTTTGGAAGAGTAACCAAATGGAGGAGGACACAACTCTATGTAGCGAGAACAACTTCCTAAGGTCATATTAGATCCCAAATCTTGACGAGAAAATGAAAGGATGTGCTTTGTCCAAGGGTGACTCATTGTGCTGCTAAAAAAGAATATATATTTCTCGTCCCCTCTTTTAGGGTTTTTTTTTTTTGTCTTTTTCAATTTTTTAAAGAGATTGAAAAAGAATAAAATAATGCTACATTACAAAGGAGGAACAAGTGTCACAAGAATACTAGTTCCAAGCGCAAATAACAAACTAATTCTCAGAGCAAGGATACATGTGCAGGAAAAGGACACTCAGAAAAATTCCTCTATGGGTCAAGGTGTCAGGTCGCAGAGGAAAAGTGCTACAAGGCTTGCGTATAAGGCATGCTTCAAAGGTTCAGTTGAGAGCAACATGGAACGGACATTAGGCCAAAGATGTAGAGATTCAAATGAGATTAGAAAGACACAATGAAACCCCCTTCAATGTAATTTTTAATGAGCCCATAGAAGATAAGATCAATAGTTTTTTCATTTTTTAGAGAGTCTAAAAAAATGTAAAAGAAGAATCCACTGGGGTACCTTTTTCAAAAATAGTCTAGTCGGTTCAAAAAAGGGGTAAACTAGCACCGAAAAGACATCTATTCAGAACCATTTTAATGAGTGTGACAAAGACAAGACCACTCGACAATATTTTCAATTTGAAGGAGTCTGAAAAGAGCTTAACTATGGACTCACAACCCTTTTCTAGATTCAGTCTCCTTAGCTTGAAAAAGTATAAAATTTACTGAGAAGAACTCTCCCTGCGAGAATAATCTCCTGAGGTGTACCTTTTTCCTACATAATCTATAGGCTGGAAAAAGGGGTAAACTCATGCCAGTATATGTTCTTCTGGACCAATTTAACGAGTGTGAAGGAACAAGGTCACTCAAGGATATTTTCAATTTTAGGGAGTCTGAAAAGAGCTTAACTATGGACTCCATGGGGGTTCCTTTTTCGTAAGTAATCTCCAAGGCCCGAAAAAGGTGATAAACCAAAACCAAGGAGAATGTTCATTTTTCATAAATTTAGTCCCTCAGGCCTAAAAAAGGGTTAAACTTATACCTGAGAATACTCTTCTAGCGAACCAAAGTTCCTAGAGTATACCTTTGTTCATAAAATTGACCATCTGGACCGAAAAAGGGGTAAACTACCGCCGGATAGACGTGCCTTCAAGTTTTAGTTTGGTGAGCATGAAGGACAACAAGATATCTCATCAATATTTTCATGTTTAGAGAGTCTAAAAAGGGCTTAAATAAGACTCCAAGAGGTTACTTTTATCAGTTAATCCGGGCGAGATTGAAAAGCATAAATTTAGTCTCGTCGGATGTTGCTTTCGGATTTCAAAGCAAGCTTGAAAGTCAACAAAGCATGCTCATTTTTTGGAGTCCCAAGGGTAGGTCCATGAGTGATGGTGCACCACAAAAATGAGGCTCAAACTCATAATCATGATAGGACTAACAAGGACTCTCGAGCCTAAAGTCATTAGAGACAGCATGGACGCCAAAAAGTAACAAGGATCTATCTAGGAAATCCATGTAAAGGTAGGCTCTACCACCTAATCATGACACTTCTAATACAACATGGTTATGTGTCGCACTTCGATGGGATCGTTCCTATGTCAAAGAGGAAAAGACAATGAGATGCAGAAAGCGAAGGTGGAATCCTAACTTATAAGCAAAAAGTTAGAAAAATAACTTTTTTCCAAAGAACCTTTAAAAGTGACACATCTCCCAAAAAAGTTACCAAACCAAAAGGAAAAGTGCATCATAACATCCAATAAGAAACTCAAGAACCGAATTAGATGATTTTCAAGCCAGAAAAAATGACAAAAGGGTTTTAAAAAGTGGCAAAAGGGCCAAAAAAGTCTATAAATAGAAGTTGACAGCTCATTTTCACCATTGCATTTTTTGAAAATTAACCCAAAGGTAGAAAATACCCCTTTGCTAAAAGATTTGATTCTGGTAGATTCAGAGGACGAAATGAACTTCCGTTCAGACCAGGTAAGTATAAACTCATCCCTATTGCATTTCTATTCTTCAATTATGCATTGTTTTTAGTTTTTTAGGGGGAGTCTCTCTCCTAAAAAAGGGTGGCCCTACATGTACGTGGGTTTTCCAAGGACAACCCACATACATCCATGGGAAGAAAACAGTCTACCCATGGATGTACATGACTGTGTCCAAAACATCCCGCGTAGACCCTCAAAAGCATGGAAAAATAAAAAATGCAAGAGCTAACTCCCCCTTGAACTTGTCATGTAACATGATGTATGTCCACTAGAGGGAGAGGGAACATGAGGAGATCAATATCTGGTCAATGAGGACCTTTCTTCCATTGCCTTATTAAAACAATGTAGGCTATGGAAGTGTTGGATTACTGAGAGGGGGGATGAATAAGTAATAGAGAAATTTAATCCTCTTTAACCATATAATCCAAGTGTTATATCAATGTAGCATTTTCATCCAATAAATGCAGAGTAAATAAGCAATGAACAAATGAACAATCATACACATACATAGTACACCAGTCTTTTTACGTGGAAACCCAAAGCGGGAGAAAACCACTGAATGCTTTTTATTATATGTCTTGAAGAATTACATTCATTGGAAGCACCAACTTCCTTTGTTTTCTAGCTGCAAATGGAAGGAGGCTCCAGCCCCCTATTTTTTCAGGATACAACCTGAGGGAAGCTCCAATCCCCAATTCTCTGGCTACAACCAGAAGGAGGCTACAACCCCGTATGTTCATCGGCTACAACCAAAAAGTGGCTACAACCACCTGT
Organism: Picea engelmannii; assembly: GCA_009831015.1. Classification (NCBI taxonomy): domain Eukaryota; kingdom Viridiplantae; phylum Streptophyta; class Pinopsida; order Pinales; family Pinaceae; genus Picea; species Picea engelmannii. Next base: position 245,008 of record ML779107.1, on the reverse strand, counting down.
CCTTGCATTGTCCAACCTCCCTGACGTATAAGTAGAATAGTGGAACCATTGTCACACTATCACTGTGAGATATATTGTTGTAAACATGTACCAATCAACCTGTACCAAACAACCTATACCAATAACCTGAACCATGCATCAACCGTGCATCAACTTGTACCTCAACTTGTAATCAACATGTACCATAAAAAAGTGCATCAACCATGCACCGACCTATACCAACCAACCTGTAATCAACATGTACCATAAACAAGTGCATCGACCATGCACCAACCTATACCTCAACCTATACGATGAACAAGTGCATCAACCATGCACCAAACCTATACAAATAACCTGTCACAACAAATTGTCCAAACAACCTGTCACAATAGCTTGTCCAAACAACCTATCATAACAACCTGTCTCATCAATTTTATCAACCAAATCAGATCTAATCACCAAGACAACTCTCAAAGATGTGCATCAACCAAGTATAACACAACAACTCATAATGATAACCAAGATCAATATGTGCTTCTAATAATACAAGTATGCTACATCATCCGTAAACCATGTGTCAAAAATACTACTAACAAGTGCCCCAACAATGTACCAAGTATGTATCAATCATGTATCAACTACTCATCAACTATGACTCATCAATATGTACTAACATCATCAACTATACACCTCATGTATGTGCCAACTTATCAACTACTTGTCTCAACCATGTACCCGACATGTACCTCAAGAAAATTCCATAATCAATTTCATCATCCAAATCTGATTTTTAACTCTATAATAGACCTTTTGTATATGATCACATTCCTTCAAAACTTCCTTAACTTTAACAACAAGAGAATAACATTTTCATCAAACTTTTCTTTAGTCTCACATGCCTAGTTTTGGATTAGTCAACAACCCTAAATTGAACTAATAAAAAATTTGTACCTGAAAAGAATAAATATATGAAACCGATACAAAATTTTCTTCAGTGTGTTTTATGAAATTCCTCCAGGTTTCACTACTTTGAACCTCTCAGAAAAGGAGTTATAGAAAAAATGGCATACCTTGCTGAATTCTGGCTTATTCTAGGGAGCGACCTTGTAGAATGTGCCCCACATGAAATATTTATTGAATCAATATGAAAATGTTATAGAGAATCATAAATACTATACTCTAACAAACACATTTAGTCTTACTCAATTTGGATCTGTTATGAATAATTTATGATGTTTTTACCCAAAACACCTATTTTAGACTAGTTTCAGGACTAGCCACAAACCTTATTTTCCAGGGAGTGTAACTCAAAAAATACAATGACCCAGAAGCTTAATTTTATACTTGGATGTGTTTCCTCAATATCATAACAATTTCACAGTCTGAATCATTCTAGAAAAAGGTTATTGCGAAAATGGTGAGATGACCTGTAAATAACGTACCTTAGAAATCATCATCAAAGGAATTTATCCTTCCTCGAATTACGACCTTCTTTTCTTCACCTTTCCTCAAAAATTTGGCTTAGATATCATTTGGTTAAATAAGAAACCTATAGATATTCAATATGCTCAAGTGTGATTTAAATGAGAGAGACTTGCCTCTCATTTATAGTCTCCAAGTAGCTTCCTTAAAAACATCTTCTAGGTCACTTTGCCCACTTTCCCTAATTTAGGGTTAAGCCACTTCTAATTTCTCCATTAAATTTATTATTTAAATAATTTATTTTGTATTCACTTTGAAATATATTGCAATCATCATTTCAATTTATTATTTACCTTTAAAAACTCTTAAACCACTTTGACTACTTTGACCTTTTGGGGCTTCTAGATGACATATGAGGGTCCTCCAACTTCATAAGGCCATAACTCTCAAACCGTGAGGAGTTATGTGGCGTTCCACATACCACCAGAAATGGAATGAAATGTACTATCCACATAGAATAATAGTACCTGAAAATATATCAAAACTCATACCGTTATCCATCAAACAAACTTGGTTCCATGACCCAAACCTGGGTTCTCCAACTTCTCATGGCCATAGCTCTCTAACCGTGAGGAGTTATGTGACGTTCCACATACCAACGGAAATGGAATGACAAGCACGATCCATCTAGGATAGTTTCACTAAAAAATCCATTGACCTTCATCTCATTATTCCAGAAATAAGCATGGGTTCTCTAACCATACTTCTACGATAACCCAATCCGCAAAGCATATTTCCATGAGGGATTTCACCATAAGGGGCCCACTTTGGAGTTCATCCATTTGTACTTATTATCAACCATGACGAGACAATAATGAGTCATATTTACATCAAACAAAATTGGGTCCATTACCGAAGCCTTTGTGCTACTAGAATTCGCTACCGTACTTTCTCCAAGGGTTGACATCAATCTACAATATCACTCTCCAATAGTTGACATCAATGAAAACAAAAAAACCATACCAACTATCCATCAACCTAAGCCAACTGTCTGACAATATCCCCATATGGAATTGATTGCAACACCAACAGTGATGGCAACACTTAGTCATGATAAGATTCATTCTTATACTCTTTATCAATGTTTTTATCTCTCCCCCTTTGACATCAATGGAAAAGGGTATCTCCCTTTGGGGTTGCTCCCCCTAACTAAACTCTCCTTAGGGATTCTACCCCTGTCCACGTGCCTTTGATTTTTATTTTTCTTTATAATCCTCGATTACTCTCTTTCCCTTCATATGAATAATATCTCCCCCTTTGATAAAGGGTATCACTCTGAAGTCATATCGTGTTGGTTGTGGAGCCTGATTATCTTCCTGATTTAAAGGTTCTTGCTTTCAGCCGTGTTTATACCCCATGAAGTATTTACACCCCAGAAGTATGTACACTCTTCTACGTGGGGGAGTGTAGAGGGGGGGTACCCCCTCTGCGCGGTCCGGGGGGGATATCCCCTCGACTGGGGGGTCTGGGGGTAAGAGGGCCCCCAACGGGGGTTCGGGGGCGAAGCCCCCGAAGGAAAAATTTCCTTATAGATGTGTATTGTAATTTCATTGTAAATCTGGACCGTTCATTATAAGGTTGCACATTTAAAAGTAGAGATTACGTTAGGGTTTTTTTTCCCTAGAAGGCAACCCTCTTTTATGAGGGAAATGTATTGTGGCTATGGTTGATAGTGAATATTGTATTCTGAGATAGGAGATTGTGAGAGAAAGAAAATGAAGTTACAACGGGTTTGTTGTAGGTTGTATCCCTTCATATGCTGGATAATAATAAAGGAAGGACCTGGCAATTTCTCTGGTGGATGTAACCCACACTGGGTGAACCACAGAAATCTGTGTCTCTATTGTATTGTGTATCTTTTGTGTTTTTTTTCCACATTTGCTTTATTTTATTGCTCCATGGTCCTGTTTTTCTAACAACTGGTATCAGAGCGAAAGGTGACTCACAGGAAAACAGGGTTCCTAGTTTGAGTGGGAGCAATGTCGGAAGATGGAAAGTTTAGGGTCGAGAAATCTAACAGCCAAAACTACTAGTTATGGAAGATGAAGATGGAAGATTATTTATGTCAAAAGGATCTATTCCTACCATTGGGCGGAGTAGAAAAGAAGTTGATGGCCATGAAGGATGAAGAATGGGAGATTCTTGACAGAAAGGCTCTAGGAACGATATGGCTGAGCCTGGCAGCGTCGGTGGCTTTCAATATTTCCAAAGAAAAGACAACGAAGGGTTTGATGGAAGCATTGGCCAAATTGTATGAAAAACCCTTGGCGTCCAATAAGGTATTTCTAATGAAGAGATTATTTAATATGAAGATGTCAAAAGGTGGGTCTATTGCAGATCATTTAAATGATTTTAATACGGTTACTAATCAACTAAGTTTTGTAAAACTGGACTTTGATGATGAGGTCAGGGCTATTCTAATCTTGTGCTCATTGCTAGAAAGCTGGAATAACTTGGTCATGGCTGTAAGTAACTCTGTCTCTGGTTCAAATACTTTAAAATTTGATGATGTTGTTGGTGTTATCCTTAGTGAGAAAATGCGACGGAAAAGCACAGGTGAGACATCAGGTAATGCATTGAACATGGAGAATAGGGGAAGACAAAAGGATAGAAGAAAGGGCTCAGGGAACCATGGGAATTCTAGGAAGGGTAGATCCAAATCCAGAATTGGAAAGATAGAGTGTTGGAATTGTGGGAAGAAAGGACATCTGAAGAAAGATTGCAGAGCTCCAAAGAAACAAAGAGATGGACAACAAGAGAGAAATCAGGAAGCAAATGTAACAGGTGATGTGTT
>ML779107.1:207082-238614 GCA_009831015.1 Picea engelmannii | reverse complement strand
GCACATGCAGTGGGAGTTGTGAGCAGGTATATGAACAATCCAGGTAAAGAACATTGGGAGGCAGTAAAGTGGATTCTCAGGTATTTGAGAGGTACTACTACTCATGCATTATGTTTTGGAGGTTTAGACACTTTTCTACAGGGGTATGTTGATTCAGATATGGTAGGTGATAAAGACAGCAGGAGGAGCACCACAGGGTATTTTTTTACTATAGGTGGAACAACAATAAGTTGGATTTCGAAACTGCAAAAGGTTGTTTCACTTTCAACAACAGAGGCAGAGTTTGTTGCTGCTACAAAGGCTAGTAAATAGATGATTTGGTTACAGAGGCTTATGGAGGAATTGGGAAATAAGCAGGAGAACAAGGGGTTGTATTGTGACAGTCAGAGTGCCATTCACCTTGCAAAGAACTCAGTCTTCCATTCGAATACTAATAATATACAGTTTATGTACCACTTCATACGATCCACCTTCGAAGATGGACATTTGAAGTTGGAAAAGATACACAGTAGCCAGAATCCTGTAGACATGTTAACAAAGGGAGTAACCAGGGAGAAACTGAGTTCCTGCTCAGTTTAAGTTGGTCTTCAAGAATGAATATGAAGATGAGAAATTTGCTAGGTCCAAGAAGGTTCAGAGTCCATCATATAAAACAGCAGTGGAGTTGTTGAGATCAGTCTCCAAGTGGGAGATTGTTGGTTGTGGAGCCTGATTATATTCTTGATTCAGAGGTCCTTGCTTTCAGCTGTGTTTTTACCCGATGAAGTATGTACACTCTTCCACGCGGGGGAGTGTAGAGGGGGGCTATCCCCCCGGCTAGGGGGTCTAGGGGCAAGCGGGCCCCGAAAGGAAAAAATGCCTTGTAAATGTATATTGTAATTTCATTGTAAATCTGGACCATTCATTATAAGGTCACAGATCTAACGGTAGAGATTATGGTAGGGTTTGTTTTCCCTAGAAGGCAACCCTCTTTTATGAGGGAGATGTATTGCGTCTATGGTTGATAGTGAATATTATATTCTGAGATAGGAGACTGTGAGAGAAAGAAGAGGAAGTTACAGCGGGTTTGTTGTAGGTTGTATCCCTTCATATGCTGGATAATAATAAAGGAAGGACCTGGAAATTTCTCTGGTGGACGTAGCCCACACTGGGTGAACCACGTAAATCTGTGTCTCTATTGTATTGTGTATCTTCTGTGTTTTGTTTCCACATTTGTTTTATTTTATTGCTCCACGGTCCTTTTTTTCTAACATATCACTCATTCTTCCCTTATGACAATCTCTCCCCTTGGAAACATGCCTCTATGCTCTCTCTCCAAGAATTTACCTTTTGCATCTGATAAATCTCTCCTCTTTGTCCTATTTATGGTGCTTCCTCGTGTACATCTAAGACATATAAGATATGCATTCAAAAGTATTAATTTTGGAGTACAAATTACTCCTAGTCTCTGGCGAAGATATTCAAAGGCTTCCCATGGAAGTGGTTTTGTAAAGATGTCTTCCACTTGCTCTTTTATGCCCACATACTCAACTCTGATTTTCTTTTCTGCAACCTTCTCCCATAGAAAGTGATACTTGATTAGAATGTGCTTCATCTTGGAGTGCATTACAGGGTTCTTTGAGATATTGATGGCGCTTGTATTATCATAATAGATTGGAATGGGCTCATCATACTCAACCTGTATATCTTTCAAAGTTTTTTTCATCCAAATAACCTGTGTACAACATGATTTTGCTGCAATATACTCTGCCTCGACTATAGATAAAGACACTAATGATTTCTTCTTTCTTAGCCATGATACTAAACACTCACCCAAGTAGAACGTTGCTCCAATGGTGCTTCGTTGGTCATCAATAAAACCTTCCCAATCTGCATTTGTGTAGGAAATAAGTGACAGATCCTTTCTTTTTGGATACCATTATCCAAACTCTTATGTTCCTTTGAGATATATGAAAATCCTCTTCATTGCTAATACATGTGATTCCTTTGGTATTGCTTGAAATCGTGCCACCTGTCCAACTGCCTGCATTACATCTGGTGTGGAAGTTGTCACATAGTGTAAGCTACCAATCATTGACTTGCATTTTATCTGGTCTGTATAATTTGAATCATCATCTTTTCTCAACTTGCAACTAGTTTTCATAGGGGTGGTAACTGGTTTGCAATCTTCTATTACGAACCTCTTTAGAATTTCTCTGATATACTTAGTTTAAGAAATAAAAATTCCTTGGTTTCTTTGACACATATGAAGACCCAAAAAAAAGAATAGTCCTCCAAGTAATGACATTTCAAATTCATTATGCCTATCCTTTGCAAATTTCTGGCTTAACCTGTCATTAGTAATTCCAAAACAATATCATCAACATAAATTTCAATTAATAAAATATTACCTTGAGTTACCTTGATGTAGAGGTTGTTGTCTGTGCTTCCTTTCCATAGCTTGTAGGGAGTTTTGTCATTTTTGTTTCTGAGAATTACTCTGTTTTGAATTTGAACTGATGTATGCACTGCATGTGTCCAAAAAATATCTGTCTATTTGGAATCCATTAGCATTGTTTGAGCCATTTCCTGTGTAATTATCATCCATTATGATAATGCAATTTTTTCTTTGAACCACTCTTTGAACCAATCTATGAATCCATTATGTCGTCCATTATCATATATCTATACAAACCTTCTAAGTGTTCTTACGAATCCATCTATGTCCATACTGTCCAAGACTCTACTTGCGTAATTGTCCATAATGTTGACCCATTTATCAATATACTATCATGAAGTCTTGATTAATCTATCAAACTGTACTTCTTCTAATTGATTTCTTTGAATCTATCTTCTCAAACTTTGCAATCTTCTCGAAGGATGGTTCTTTGGTCTGTCACAACTATCGCATAAAATCCCCCTGTCTAATATTCATATTACTTGGGAGTCTCTAAGTGGGATGGATCAGAACAATTCTTTCTCTGATGTGTATTCATCATCATCTTCATTGGTAGATTCATTATCTCTCTGAGCTCTGAATTCTTTCTTTCTATATGTGGATTCATCTTTCACTACAATGCCAGAAAGTATAATCTCTTGAAAATATTCCTTGTTTACCTGTCATTTCTTTCTTTTAGTTATTTTCCAAACCTTTTTGTATCTGACATCTTTCCTTTTCTTTGTATAATTTTCTTCATCTCGTTTTATTGCCAATATTGCGATCTATAGTACCTGGTCTTTGTTCATATTTTCTTCCTGTTTTCTTATCCATACTTTCTTATATTTGATATCATTATTCTCTTTCATGGAAGTATTGATCATGCTTCTACAATCACTGGCTATGTGTCCATATTTATGACATTTGTAACACTTAATGTTATGTGCGAACGCATAGGCAAGGTTTTCTTGAACATTTCTTTTATAATCCATGCAATCTACAACTTTATGTCCAAAGTTAGTACAATAAAAACAATGCTCATAAAATAAATTTTCATACCTGGGAGTGAATGATCTTCTTTGTGGCGTAGTCCTTCTGAATTTTTTCTTTGACTGATCATGATCATGATTGAAGCTTCTTCGTGGCTTGAACATGGATGGTATTCTTGAAGATGTATCTTCAATAGTTTTCTTAGATTTTGGTTGACAATGATTCTTTCCTTTGAGTACTTCTGCATAACTCTTTTTATTTTCTTCATTGTTCTTTTCTAGCAATGTAGAGTGCTTCTCTTCATTCTCTACAACTGATGTGGATGTTTCTGTATCTTCAACGTTCTTGTTGAGCTTGACGATTTTGACTCTTAGTGTGACAAATTATTCTTCAAGATTCTCAACCTCTTCTTCTTTCTTCATTATCTGAGACTTCGTGACCTCTTTTGTTCTCTTTGATTCTTCAAGTTGGATTTTCAATGTAATTATTTCTTCTTCCAGTCTTCTCTCTTCTTGACCAAACTCTTCCTCAACTTGGTTTAAGTCATTGGTTCTTTCCTTGAGATGATCCATTAGTATATTTTCTCTCTTTTCTACTTCTTCCTTTTGTGCTGCTATGTTGGCTTCTAAACATTTCTTTTGATATTCTAGAGTTTCTTCAATTTTTCTGGCCTGTTCTAGTTGAGCTCTTAAATTCTTGATGACCTGTTGATATTTTTCGGAACCTTGAACACTTTTCTTTTGCTTCATCAAATCTTTCTTGGATGACTTGTTTTCTTCTCTTTCTTTCCTTAGATATTTAATTTCACTGATCAATTTTTCTCTGTAATCAACATATGCTTCATCATACTCTTCCTCTTCTGAATCTGTTTGACATGTTGAGCATCTTTCTTCTTGTTCTGTATCTGCATCTTTTTTGGCATTTTCTAAATCTGTGATGGGTAAAGAATATATGTCATGTAACTTATCCCAAAGTTCTTTGGCTGATGAACATTTACCAACCTTTTCTCTTAATGGTTTAGGTAACCCTTCCTAGATGAAATCCATTTCTATTTTGTTATTCTTCTTCAATTCCTTCTTGGCTGCAGTATTTTCCTCTTTTGAACTATCATATCCTATAACAACTGATAGCCAAATATAATGTCCATGTGCCTGTAAAAATACTTCCGTCCTTCTGCTCCACATTTCATACTTAAAACTATTCTGACCATTAAACATTAGAACTCCATTCTCATAATAATCCATGATCTCGTTCCAGTGGTTAAACTATTTCCTAAAGGAACCTCGCTCTGATACCAATTTTTGGATTACTGAGAGGGGGGTGAATCAATAATAGATAAATTTAATCCTTTTTAACCATATAATCCAAGTGTTATATCAATGTATAATTATCATCCAATAAATGCAGAGTAAATAAGAAATGAACAAATGAACAATCATACACATACACAGTACACTAGTTTTTTTATGTGGAAACCCAAAGCGTGAGAAAACCATAGAATGTTTTTTCTTTTATGTGTTGAAGAATTACATTCATTGGAAGCACCAACTTCCTTTGTTTTCCAGCTGCAACTGGAAGGAGGCTCCAACCCCCTAGTTTCTCAGGCTACAACCTGAGGGAAGCTCCAACACCCCAATTCCCTGGTTATGACCTGATGTATATTATCACATTCCTGCAAACCTTCCTTAACTTCAACAACAAGAGACTAGCATTTTCATCAAACTTTTGTTTAGTCTCACATGCCTAGTTTTGGATTAGTCAACAACCCTAAATTGAATTAATAAAAAAATTGTACCTGTAATGAATAAATCTGTGAAAATGATACACAATGTTCTTTAGTGTGTTTTATGCAATTACTCTAGGTTTCACTACTTTGAACCTCTCAGAAAAGGAGTTATAGCAAAAATGGAATACCTTGTTGAATTCTGGCTTATTCTAGGGAGCAACATTGTAGAGCATGCCCCACACGGAATATTTATTGAATCAATATGAAACTGTTATACAGAATAATAAATATTGTACTATAACCAACACATTTGTTCTTACTCAATTTGGATATGTTATGAAGAAGTTATGACGTTTTTACCCGAAACACCTCTATTAGACTAGTTTCAAGACTAGCCACAAACCCTATTTTCCAGGGAGTGTAACTCCAAAAATACAATGACCCAGAAGCTTAATTTTTTACCACAGATACTTGGATATGTTTGTTACACATCAAAATTACTCACTTTGATAGTTTCGCAAGTGTCGTCATTACAAGTGTCGCATTTTTCTCACAAGTGTCGCAAGTGTCAAACAAAGCATACTGCCATGATGCCTATGTCATACTTATAACGACATCAAAAAGACACTTGAAACACCTCAAACACTTGATTTGGAAGAAGAGGAATGGTCAATTGGAGTTATGTACCTCTTGCCATCTGAAAGAACCATTGAATTTGTCTTTTTAGAGGAGAGCGCTCCCCTATACCTCTCTCAGGAGTGATGGCACCCCACTATGCACTATATGGGAGCGTTATAACACTCCCTTTGCCCTTTTGGAGGATCACTAATACTGGTGGGAGTGTTGGCGCCCACCTAAACCTTACTGGGGAGCGTTATAACGCTCTGACAACCTTTTTGAGGGAGCGCTACCTATTCTGGGCAACAGTTGGTTTGTTGAGAAGAATGGGGGAAAGATATTTTCAATCTTGGAAGGCAGTTGGATTCGAATCCCTAGTCCAGCCATGATCTTAGGGAAGATCCCTAACTCAAGGAGGAATATCCTCAACTTACCCCAAAGATATCTCAAGTGGTTGAGCCTCTCTAAACCTATATAAGTAGGCTTTCTTATGTTGAAGGGGATGGAGAATGATACCAAACTTATGATATCATAAGTGATATTTGGGAAAATGATTAGAGGCATGAAACCTATGATCTCATAGGGAACACACAGCGAAGTGGAGGATAATTATCAGTGACGCTATTTTCATTCTGATCGTGGGTGTTTTGAGCAAGGGTTAGACAAGGAGGACTTGACGAAGCTGCTGCACTAGCATCTACGGTTGTAAGTTTTCTTCGTTGTTGTTCTATCAATATAATCTGCTTGGCCTGTTTCTTTCTAGTTTGTGCTTGATCTCACATGAACTTGTCTCTAAGTAGATAGATCTATTTTAAGCTAATCTCAGCAAGGTAGGAAGTTGGTTGTATCTTGTTTGTCTACAGGTCTTGTCGAGGAGCGAAAGTTTGGAGCTCAACTCAGAACATGCAGGGACAAACACCGGTAAAATATACTTCTCTTCTCCTTCCTCCTCACATGTTAGTTTACCTAGATCTAAAAGGAAGTTAGTGACCATGATAAGCACCTTCTGTCTTAAGAGTTAAGAGTCTAGCTCTCAAGAGGAGATCTACCTGTCCACAGGGAGATTTTCCTTCAACAATGTTTCCTCAATATCATAGCAATTTCATGGTCTGAATCATTCTTTAAAAAAAATTATTGCGAAAATGGTGAGATGGCCTGTAAATAACATACCTTAGAAAACATCATCAAAGGAATTCATCTTTCCTTGAATTCCAACTTCTTTTCTTCACCTTTCCTCATAAATTCGTCTTAGATATCATTTGGTTATCTCAGACACCTATAGATATTCAATATGCTCAAGTGTGATTTAAATGAGAGAGCCTAGCCTCTTATTTATAGTCTCCAAGTAGTTTCCTTAAAAACATCTTTTGGGTCACTTTGCCCACTTTCCTTATTTTAGGGTTAACCCACTTCTAATTTCTCCATTAAATTTATTATTTAAAAAAGTTATTTTTTATTCACTTTGAATTATAGTGCACTCATCACTTCACTTTATTATTTACCTTTAAAAACTCTTAAACCACTTTGACTACTTTGGCCTTTTGGGGCTTCTAGATGACATATGAGGGTCTTCCAACTTCGTAAGGCCATAACTCTCAAACTGTGAGGACTTATGTGACATTCCACTTACCACCAGAAATGGAATGACATGTAATATCCATATAGAATAGTATTACCTTAAAATATATCAAAACTCATACATTTATCCATCAAACACACTTGGGTCCATTACCGAAACCTGGGTTCTCCAACTTCTCATGACCATAATTCTCTAAACATGAGGAGTTATGTGACGTTCAACATACCACCAGAAATGGAATCAAAATAACTATCCATATACGATAGTTTCACTAAAAAAATCATTGACCTTCATCTCATTATTCCACAAATATACATGGGTTCTCTAACCATACTTCTAGGATAACCCAATCCACAAAGCGTCTTCCCATGAGGGATTTCACCATAAGGGGACAACTTTGGAGTTCATCCATTTGTACTTATTATCAACCATGACAAGACAATAATGAGTCATCTTTACATCAAACAAACTTGGGTCCATTACCCAAACCTTTGTACTACTAGAATTCGGTACCATACTTTCTCCAAGGGTTGACATCAATCACTAAGGGTTGAAATACATCTACAATATCACTCTCCAATAGTTGACATCAATGACAACCAACAATCCATATCAACTATCCATCAACCTAAGCCAATTGTCTGACAATCTCCCCCTTTGACATTAATGGCAACACCAACATTGATGGCAACACTTAGTCATGATAACATTCATGCTTATACTCTTTATCAATGTTTCTATCTCTCCCCCTTTGACATCAATGGAAAAGGGTATCTCCCTTTGGGGCTTCTCCGCCTAATTGAAATCTCCTTGGGGCTTATCCCCCTGTCTACGTTCCTCTGATTTTTATTTGTGTATCACTCTGAAGTTATATCGCTCATTCTTCCCTTGTGACAATCGCTCCCCTTGGAAACATGCCTCTATGCTCTCTCTCCAAGCATTTACCTTTTTCATCTAATAATTCTCTCCCCTTTGTCCTATTTATGGTGCTTCCTCCTGTACATCTAAGACATATAAGATACACATTCAAAAGTATTAATTTTGGAGTAGAAATTACTCCTAGTCTCTGGCGAAGATATTCAAAGGCTTCCCATGGAAGTGGTTTTGTAAAGATGGTTGCCACTTGTTCTTTTGTGCTCACATACTCAACTTTGATGTTCTTTTTTGCAACCTGCTCCCATAGAAAGTGATACTTGATTGCAATGTGCTTCATCTTGGAGTGCATTACAAGGTTCTTTGATATATTGATGGCACTTTTATTATCATAATAGATTGGAGTGGGCTCATCATACTCAACCTGTATATCTGTCAGAGTTTGTTTCATCCAAAGAACTTGCGTACAACATGATGCTACTGAAATATACTCTACCTCAGATGTAGATAAATATATTGATGATTTTTTCTTTCTTAGCCATTATACTAAACACTCACCCAAGTAGAACGTTACTCCACTAGCTATGAGTCCATATTTATGACATTTGTAACACTCAATGTTACGTGCGACCACATAGGCAGGGTCTGCTTGAACATTTCTTTTATAATCCATGCAATCTGCAACCTTATGTCCAAAGTTAGTACAATAAAAACAATGACCATAAAATAATTTTTCATACCTGGGAGTGAATGATCTTCTTTGTGCCATAGCCCTTTTGAATTTTTTCTTTGACTGATCATGATCATGATTGAAGCTTCTTTGTGGCTTGAATATGGATGTTATTCTTGAAGATGTATCTTCAATAGTTTTCTTAGATTCTGGTTGACCATGATTCCTTCCTTTGAGTACTTCTGCATAACTCTTTCTATTGTCTTCATTCTTCTTTTCTAGCAACGTAGAGTGCTTCTCTTCATTCTCTACAACTGATGTGGATGTTTCTGTCTCTTCAATGTTCTTGTTGAGCTTGACGATTTTGAATCTTAGTGTGACAACTTCTTATTCAAGATTCTCAACCTCTTCTTCTTTCTTCATTATATGAGACTTCATTACCTCTTATGTTCTCTTTGCTTCTTCAAGTTGGATTTTCAATGTAATTATTTCTTCTTCCATTCTTCTCTCTTCTTGACCAAACTCTTCCTCAATTTGGTTTACGTCATTGGTTCTTTCCTTGAGATGATCCATCAATATATTTTCTCTTTTGTGATTCTTCCTTTTGTGCTTCTATGTTGGATTCTAGACATTTCTTTTGATATTCTAGAGTTTCTTCAATTCTTCTGGCCTCTTCTAGTTGAGCTCTTAAATTCTTGATGACCTGTTGATATTTTTTGGAACCTTGAACACTTTGCTTTTGCTTCATCAATTCTTTCTTGGATGACTTATTTTCTTCTCTTTATTTCCTTAGATATTTAATTGCATTGATCAATTTTTCTCTGTAATCAACTTCTGCTTCATCATACTCTTCCTCTTTTGAATCTGTCTGACATGATGAGCATCTTTCTTCTTGTTATGTATCTACATATTTTTTGGCATTTTCTGAATCTGTGATGGGTAAATAATATATGGCATGTAACTTATCCCAAATTTCTTTCATTGATGAACATTTACCAACCTTTTCTCTTACAATTTTAGGTAATCCTTCCCATATGAAATCCATTGCTATTTTGTTATTCTTTTCCAATTCCTTCTTGGTTGCAGTCTTTGCCCTTTTTGAACTATCATATCCTATAACAAATGATAGCCAAATATAATGTCCATGTGCCTGTAAAAATACTTTCGTCCTTCTACTCCACATATCATAATTAAAACCATTCTAACCATTAAACATTGGAACTCCATTCTCAGAATAATATGTGATCTCCTTCCAGTGGTTAAATTGTTTCTTGAAGGAACCTCGCTCTGATACCAATTGTTGGATTACTGAGAGGGGGGGTGAATCGGTAATAGAGAAATTTAATCCTTTTTAACCATATAATCCAATTGTTATATCAATGTAGCATTATCATCCAATAAATGCAGAGTAAACAAGAAATGAACAAATGAACAATCATACACATACATAGTACACTAGTTTTTTTATGTGGAAACCCAAAGCGTGAGAAAACCACAGAATTCTTTTTCTTATATGTGTTGAAGAATTACATTCATTGGAAGCACCAACTTCCTTTGTTTTCTAGCTGCAACTAAAAGGAGGCTACAACCCCCTAGTTTCTCAGGCTACAACCTAAGCGAAGCTCCAACTCGCCAATTCTCTAGATACAATGAAAAGGAGGCTACAACCCCCTATGTTCTCTAGCTACAACGGGAAGGTGGCTACAACCACCTGTCCTTGCCTCATCCAACCACCCTGGCGTATAAGTAGAATGATTGAACCACTGTCACACTATCACTGTGAGATATACTATTGTAAACATGTACCAATCAACCTGTACCAATAACCCGAACCATGCATCAACCATGCATCAACCTGTACCTCAACCTGTAATCAACCTGTACCATAAAAAAGTGCATCAACCATGCAACAATCTGTACCAACCAACCTGTAATCAACTTGTACCATAAACAAGTGCATCAACCATGCACCAACCTATACCTCAACCTATACCATGAACAAGTGAATCAACCATGCACCAACCTATACCTCAACCTATACCATGAACAAGTGCATCAACCATGCAAAAAACCTGTACAAATAACCTGTCACAACAATCTGTCACAACAACTTGTCCAAACAACCTATCACAACAACTTGTCTCATCAATTTTATCAACCAAATCAGATATAATCACCAAGACAACTCTCAAAGATGTGCATCAACCAAGTATAACAAAACAACTCATAATCATCACCAAGATCAATATGTGCTTCTAATAATACAAGTATGCTACATCATCCATAAACCATGTGTCAACAGTACTACTAACAAGTGCCTCCAACCATGTATCAAGTATGTACCAATCATGTATCATCTACTCAGCAACTATTACTCATTAATATGTACCAACATCATCAACTATACACCTCATGTATGTGCCAACTCATCAACTACTTGTCTCAACCATGTACCTAACATGTACCTCAACCAAATTACCTCATCAATTTCATCATCCAAATCTGATTTGTAACTCTATCATAGACCTGATGTATATTATCACATTCCTGCAAACCTTCCTTAACTTTAACAACAAGAGACTATCATTTTCATCAAGCGTTTCTTTAGTCTCACATGCCTAGTTTTGGATTAGTCAACAACCCTAAATTGAATTAATAAAAAAATTGTACTTGTAATGAATAAAGCTCTAAAAATGATATACAATGTTATTCAGTGTGTTTTATGCAATTCCTCCAGGTTTCACTACTTTGAACCTCTCATAAAAGGAGTTATAGAAAAAATTGCATACCTTGTTGAATTCTAGATTATTCTAGGGAGCGACATTGTAGAGCGTGCCCTGCACATAATATTTATTGAATCAATCTAAAATTTTTGTACAACATAATAAAGACTGTACTCTAACCAACACATTTGGTCTTACTCAATTTAGATCTGTTATGAATAATTTATGACATTTTTACCCAAAACACTTGTTTTAGACTAGTTTCAGGACTAGCCACAAACCCTATTTTCCAGGGAGTGTAACTCCAAAAATACAATGACCCAGAAGATGATCTTTTTACCACAGATACATGGATATGTTTCCTCAATAGAATATCAATTTCATGGTCTGAATCATTATATAAAAAAAATTATTTCGAAAATGGTGAGATGACCTGTAAATAACATACCTTATAAAACATCATCTAAGGAATTTATCCTTCCTTGAATTCCAGACTTCTTTTCTTCACCTTTACTCATAAATTCAGCTTAGATATCAATTGGTTACCTCATACACCTATAAATATTCAATATTCTCAAGTGTGATTTAAATGAGAGAGCCTTGCCTCTTATTTATGGTCTCCAAGTAGTTTCCTTAAAAACATCTTCTAGGTCACTTTGCCCACTTTCCTTATTTTAGGGTTAACCCACTTCTAATTTCTCCATTAAATTTATTATTTAAATAATTTATTTTGTATTCACTTTGAATTATAGTGCACTCATCACTTCACTTTATTATTTACCTTTAAAAACTCTTAAACCAATTTGATTACTTTGACCTTTTGGGGCTTCTAGATGACATATGAGGGTCCTCCAACTTCGTAAGGCCATAACTCTCAAAGCGTGAGGAGTTATGTGACGTTCCAGATACCACCATAAATGGAATGACATGTACTATCCATATAGAATAGTGTTACCTAAAAATATATCAAAACTCATACTATTATCCATGAAACAAACTTGGGTCCATTACCCAAACCTGGGTTCTCCAATTTCTCATGGCCATAACTCTCTAACTGTGAGGATTTATGTGACGTTCCATATACCACCAGAAATGGAATGAAAAGAACTATCCATCTAGGATAGTTTCACTAAAAAATTCACTGACCGCCATCTCATTATTCCACAAATAAGCATGGGTTCTCTAACCATACTTCTAGGATAACCCCATCCGCAAAGTGTCTTCTCGTGAGGGCTTTCACCATAATGGGACCACTTTAGAGTTCATCCATTTGTACATATTATCAACCATGAAAAGACAATAATGAGTCATATTTACATCAAAAAAACTTGGGTCCATTACCCAAACCTTTTTTCTACTTGAATTCACTACCATACTTTCTTCAAGGGTTGAAATCAATCACTAAGGGTTGACATCAATCTACAATATCACTCTCCAATAGTTGAAATCAATGAAAAACAACTATCCATACCAAATATCCATCAACCTAAGCCAATTGTCTCACAATATCCCCCTTTGGCATTGATGGCAACACCAACATTGATGGAAACACTTAGTCATGATAACATTCATGCTTATACTCTTTATCAATGTTTCTATATCTCCCCCTTTGACATTAATGGCAAAGGGTATCTCACTTTGGGGCTTCTCCCCCTAACTGAACTCTCCTTGGGGATTCTCCCCTTGTCTACGTGCCTTTGATTTTTATTTGTGTTTATAATCCTCTGATTACTCTCTTTCCCTTCATATGAATAATATCTCCCCCTTTGATAAAGGGTATCACTCTGAATTCATATTGCTCATTCTTCCCTTGTGAAAATCACTCCCCTTGGAAATATGCTTATGTTCTCTCTCACCAAGAATTTACCTTTTTTATTTGATAAATCTGTCCCCTTTGTCCTATTTATGGTGCTTCCTCATGTACATCTAAGACAGATAAGATAATCATTCAAAAGTATTAATTTTGGACTAGAAATTACTCATAGTCTCTAGAGAAGATATTCAAAGGCTTCCCGTGGAAGTGGTTTTTTAAAGATGTCTGCCACTTGTTCTTCTGTGCCCACATACTCAACTATGATGTTCTTTTCCACAACCTACTCCCATAGAAAGTAATACGTGATTGGAATGTGCTTCATCATGGAGTGAATTACGGGGTTCTTTGAGATATTGATGGTGCTTGTATTATGATATTAGATTGGAATGGGATCATCATACTCAACCTGTATATCTGTCAGATTTTATTTCATCCAAAGAACCTGTGTACAACATGATGTTGCTGCAATATACTCTACCTCAGCTATAGATAAAGATACTGATGATTGTTTCTTTCTTAGCCATTATACTAAACACTCACCCAAGTAGAACGTTTCTCCACTGGTGCTTCATCAGTCATCAATACAACCTTCCCAATCTGCATCTGTGTAGGCAATAAGTGATAGATCCTTTCCTTTTGAATACCATAATCCAAACTCTTATGTTCCTTTGAGATATCTGAAAATCCTCTTCACTGCTAATAAATGTGATTCCTTTGGTACTGCTTGAAATCGTGCCACCTATCCAACTTCCTGCATTACGTCTAGTTTTAATGTTGTCACATATAGTAATCTACCAATCATTGACTTATATTGCCTCTGGTCTATAGAATTTGAATCATCATCTTTTCTCAACTTGCAACTAGTTTGCATAGGAGTGGTAACTGGTTTGCAATCTTCCATTCCGAACCTCTTTAGCATTTCTCTGATATACTTAGTTTGAGAAATAAGAATTCCTTGGTTTCTTTGACATATATGAAGACCCAAAAAGAAGGATAGTCCTCCAAGTAATGACATTTCAAATCCATTCTGCATATCCTTTGGAAATTTCTGGCTTAACCTGTCATTAGTAATTCCAAAACTATATCATCAACATAAATTTCAATTAATAAAATATTACCTTGAGTTACCTTCATGTAGAGGTTGTTGTCTGCACTTCCTTTCCATAGTTCGTAGGGATTTTTTTCATTTTTGTTTATGATCATTACTCTGTTTTGAATGTGAACTCATGTATGCACTGCATGTGTCCAAAAGATATCTATCAATTTGGAATCCATTAGTATTGTTCGAGCCATTTCCTGTGTAATTATAATCCATTATGATAATGTTAATTTTTCTTTGAACCACTCTCTGAACCAATCTATGAAGCCATTATGTTGTCCATTATCATATATCTATCCAAACCTACTAAGTGTTCTTACGAATCCATCTCTGTCCATACTGTCTAAGACTCTACTTGCGCAATTGTCCATAATGTTGACCCATTTATCACTATACTATCATGAAGTCTTGATTAATCTATCAAACTGTACTTCTGCTAACTGATTGCTCTAAATCTATCTTCTCAAACTCTACAAGCTGCTCGAAGGATGGTTCTTTGTTCTGTCACAACTATCGCATAGACTCCCCCCATCTAATATTCATATTACTTGGGAGTCTCTAAGCTGAATTGTTCAGAACAATTCCTTCTCTATTGTGTATTCATCATCATATTCATTGGTAGATTCGTTATCTCTCTCAGCTCTGACTTCTTTCTTTATATACGTGGATTCATCTTTCACTACAATACCTGAAAGTACAATCTCTTGAACCTGATCCTTATTTACCTATCCTTCCTTTCTTTCAGTTATTTTCCAAACCTTTCTGTATCTGACATCTTTCATTTTCTTTGTAGAATTTTCTTCATCTCGTTTTATTTCCAATATTGGGATCTCTGGTACCTAGTCTTTGTTCACCCGTTCTTCCTGTTTTCTTATCCATACTTTCTTATATCTGATATCAATATTATCTTTAATGGAAGTATCGATCATTCTTCTACAATCACTGGCTATGTGTCCATATTTATGACATTTGTAACACTCAATGTTACGTGCGACCACATAGGCACGGTCTGCTTGAACATTTATTTTATAATCCCTGCAATTTTCAACCTTATGTCCAAAGTTAGTACAATAAAAACAATGACCATAAAATAAATTTTCATACCTGGGAGTGAATGATCTTCTTTGTGGCGTAGTCCTTCTGAATTTTTTCTTTGACTGATCATGATCATGATTGAAGTTTCTTTGACTGATCATGATCATGATTGAAGCTTCTTTGTGGCTTGATCATGATTGAAGCTTATTTTGCATTCACTTTGAATTATAGTGCACTCATCACTTCACTTTATTATTTATTTTAAAAACTCTTAAACCACTTTGACTACTTTGACCTTTTGGGGCTTCTAGATGACATATGAGGGTCCTCCAACTTCGTAAGGCCATAAATCTCAAACCATGAGGAGTTATGTGACGTTCCACATACCACCAGAAATGGAATGACATGTACTATCCATATAGAATAATATTAACTAAAAATATATCAAAACTCATACCGTTATCCATCAAACAAAATTGGGTCCATTACTGAAACCTGGGTTCTCCAACTTCTCATGGCCATAACTCTCTAACCGTGAGGATTTATGTGATGTTTCACATACCACCGGAAAGGGAATGACAAGCACTATCCATCTAGGATAGTTTCAATGAAAAATGCATTGACCTTCATCTCATTATTCCATAAATAAGCATGGGTTCTCTAACTATACTTCTAGGATAACCCAATCTGCAAAGCGTCTTCCCATGAGGGATTTCACCACAAGGGGACCACTTTGGAGTTCATCCATTTGTACTTATTATCAACCATGACAAGAAAATAATGAGTCATATTTACATCAAACAAACTTGGGTCCATTACCCAAACATTTGTGCTACTGGAATTCTCTACCGTACTTTCTCCAAGGGTTGACATCAATCTACAATATCACTCTCCAATAGTTGAAATCAATGACAAACAATAATCCATATCAACTATCCATCAACCTAAGCCAACTGTCTAACAAGAAGTTCTACCAGTTTCCTCTTATGAGAGCACAACCCAGGATACTGAATGCCCTGGTCGATTACTGGCACCCAGATGCAGAGGCAATCATTATTGAGGGGAAGTCATTGAATCCAACAACCAAGGATATTTATTTCTTGACTGGTCTCTCGAGGAGAGGGGAACTAGTCAACCTACGCACATTTCCTCTTGGGCCCTTCAACATCGTCGAGTACATTGAGATGCACTATGAGGGAGGCACTGATAAAGTAGGTTCTCAAGTTCCCATCAACAATATCACCAACCTATCACTGAAGTTGATCCTACTGCTCATTGGGTGGATCACTGGATCTGCGGCCATCCACCAGGCTTCCCGGGCGCACATGTATTGTGCTATGCAGTGCCTTGACGCATGCATTTTTGACTGGATCACTCCCATGCTTACTTGCATGAAGAGGCATCTTACATATTGTTGTGAGCATAGCAAAAAGAACTTTGAGTTCAGTATTGTTCTGTGCTCGTTCTTCTTTGAGAGGGTACCCATCTTGAGTCTAAGAGAGATAGTGCGGGGGCATGTGGCCTCCTTCCCAGGGGTGTGTATATGGGCAACATTGTTGTCACACCAAGGGGGAGGAAGGACCATAGAGGCCTTCGATGACAAATTCTTTGACTGGTGGGCACGGTAGATTCAAGCGATAGAGGACTACCCCTATGCTGGAATCAACGTTTCTAGAGATCTAGACATGCCCATACCTCCTGGAGAGGAGCGAGGAGAGATAGGTACGTGTGTTTTAAATTTATTAAATTTTTAGTTTCTTTTATATATATATCATTTTTATGTGCATCAGAGTATGTATCTGTTATGTACAAATGTGGGACCTGTGCACCTGACAAACTTCTTGAGGACTAGGCGATGTCCTCAACCAGAGGCAGTACTAGCAACAATCGGCGCACTAGCAGTCGTAGGTGTACCTCCATCCGGAGAGGCTGAGAGATTTTTGAGATGGGTGGAGTGGAACCTCACCACGCTCACTCATGCAGTTCCCATGGCCAAGATCGAGGATCTCCCACCATCTATGCAGCCTCATGTAATTGGGGTGCCACAGACTTGGGTCCAACTCTTCCGACATTTGGAAAATGTCGTCGTTCACTATAGTAGGGCCAATAGGCCCTGAGCTTAGATAGGATGGACTAATTATGTGCCAAGGGAGCTTTTGTATATTTTTTAGGGAATAAGCCCCGTGATGTATACCAGATTATTAGTTTTTGAGGCGTTCGCACCCACCTATGTACTCAACACTTTTTGAGATATATATATATGCATATTTACATCTTTTATGTCTTATGGATCACATTTTTTACAAATGTATGTACATGTGTATGTGTGTGCTTCTTTTTATGTGTGTGCAACATGTCCATCTAATACTTGATTAGCTAGAGTATCTGTCATTTGATTTAATCTCCTAGGAACATGGATATACATAATGTAATAAAAGGAAAGTTCTAAGAGACATACCCTAAAGAATAGTCCGTGTAAAGTAGGATCATAAATGCGGTTAACCCCATTTAGCTGGGACACAACCAGCTAAGCATATAAGTAGACCCGAAGGTGAGAGATACCATACGACAAAGCGTCACAAAGAAACTCTATCATTGTGTTGTACTCAGTGACATTGTTTGTAGTGTCACGTAGATAGATACCTCCATAAGATAGCAATTGGCATTGAGGCATGAAAATCACCCAAGCTACGGAATCAAGCCTCCAAGTGTGTCGGCTAGCACCGTCCATGAACCCAAAGAACACCTCCGATTCACTTGACATCTGCCACAGTGAAAAAGATCACATAAATAACGACACGTCCATAAAAGAAAAAGACAAAAACTAATTGTATAAGAACTATACATATGTACAAGAAGTCACCCAGGTGACCAACCTAAGAGTAATACTTCTTGAGGTAAAACTCATTTGTAGGCTCCGCCAAAGCATTTCCCTAAAATTCAACCAGAAGATAAGTGCCCTTCTTTAAGACCTCTTTCACTGTTAAGAACCAAAGACTGAATAAAAAAGCACCACAATAGATATACAAGAACAATATGTAAAGCCTCCTTTATTACTATCAAACCCTTGAGGTAAGGAAACACCATACAATGGATCCTATTATGGAAGGGGTCCTCTCCTGTTCACTTGCCTCTTCGAGGGGGCATCCTCCTAATGAGCTTCAACACCAAATACAATATTTATCTTAATGTCTCATTACATTGCTTGAACCCCTTTATATAGTGCTACCATCACCTAAGAACATTCTAGAGGAGGAATCTTCTAGAAGTAGAACCTTCTAAGAAGTCCTCTTACATTTATTATATCTATACCAGATCTGCAAATATAATCACCACAAATATTGAATACACAATAGATGCATAGAGAAAAATAGAAGAAACCACACTTTATTATTACCAAACCCTTGAGGTAGGGAAACACCATACAATGGATCCTATTATGGAAGGGATCCTCTCCTGTTCACTTGCCTCTTCGAGGGGGGTTCCTCCTAATGAGCTTCAGCTCCAAACACAATATTTCTCTTCATGTCTCATTACATTGCTTGAACCCCTTTATATAGTGCTACCATCACCTAAGAACATTCTAGAGGAGGAATCTTCTAGAAGTAGAACCTTCTAAGAAGTCCTCTTACATTTATTATATCTAATTACCCTTTTATTATATATAAATACCATAGTGGGCCTTATTTAATAATGCAGTGGACCTAGTCCACCTTACATTGAATGACCTCCACTATTATCACTATGGGCCCTCTGGGCCCCCCCACTATCTCTCTAGCTACCTTACATTCACAATGAAAGGTATGAACCACTTGGATTTGAACTTGCCTGCCCCTAGGGGATCCTTATCTTGTTCATAGAATAGGACAAGGTCGCCTTCGGAGAAAATCTGAGGATGAATAGATCGATCATATTGACACTTGACTCATTTCTTGTGAGCCTCGTTGACCAAGGCTGCATCACGACGTTGCTCATCGAGATGATCGAGATAGAATAGGTGTTCCTCAGGCGGTGAAGTGTCTGGAAATAAATATAATGCCAACTTTAAAGATGAGATCTGGCACTCTATAGGAAAGATTGCTTCCATCTCATAAACGAGTTGAAAAGGTGAGAAACCAGTGGCATTTTTACAAACATTGGTAGGCCCATAACGCTGAGTAAAACATCAAATGCCAATTTGACTTGGCAGTATTGATCGTTCGCTGCAAAATAGTCTTGAGGGACTTATTCATAGCCTCCACCTGACCATTCCCTTGCGGGTAGTAGGTTCATGAATGTTCTTTCCTCAACCCAAGATTTGATGTTAACTCGGACATCATTTTTTTCTGGAAGTGACTTCCATGGTCAGTGACAATCTCCTTCGGGATGCTGAAACTTGCTACAATCTGGTTAAAAATGAAGGGAGTTGTTGTTTCACTATCACTAGAGATATTTATTGGAATTGATTTAGTGATACTCGCCATATTACCCTCAACATAAACTACGTGCATACCCAGAGGACTAACAGGACAAGACCTATCTCCAATCATAGTAAACACGAATTCACCTACCTATATTCTTCTTAAATCTGGGAGAAAATAAGATATGTGATGGAGATCATCCCAGGGTCTATCCAAACCAGTCAATGCCTCTATAATCTCCTCATCTGAGGGAAAGACTAAGTCTAAAGAATCCATAGTGGCGGGGGAACCTTGAGCCCAACTAGGCTCGAGAACTGGATCTAACTCCTGTGTGAGAGTCGGATCGGGGTCGGATGAAGCTTGCTAGAAAATACTATACGCAACTTATTCCACATACAAGGGCATGGCCATGCCAAAATTCTCTTTCCCTTCCATCGAGGACGATGGGGAAGAAAGATTCCACAGATCATGAAAGTAAGTCGTTCAGAATGAAGACACTTGAAATATTTCGGCCCTAGGCTCATCAGGGGCAGCCGATATAAACTTGGCATTGTTAGAAGGAGGAAGGTAATTGAAAGTACCCATCAAAGGTGGGCACAAACCAACCCCCACATTGACTATTCTAGGTTGAGGGTTATCAATCATCAGGACTGTGGATGCTCCCGATGAAGGGTCAGGCCTGGAGAATTATAGTTGGTCAATGGTTATGATTCGACCCTCATGTGGAAACAACAAGACCCAAAAAACTGTGGTAACCACTGCATGCATTGCATAGGTCCAAATCCTTCCTAACAGAAGGTTGTAGTCAAGAGGCACATCGACCACTTCAACTTCAATGCACATGGTCTTCCTTCCTAACTGCATGGTGAAAGAAGAGATGATGCCATGTGGTCTGAAAGAACAACCGTCGAAAGAAGTAAGTAGAGTAAGTGACGAAGACAAAATGGGTTGGCCAATGTCCTTCCAATAGGCCAATGACATTACACAGGTCGATGCACCCTCATCAACCATCGCCCAAAAGATATTCTGGGTAAAACATTTCTTTGGGTAAGCCACTACTATCTGAAATGCAACATGGTATGGGAGACGAGGTTTCAAGTCGGTCGTATCGAGAACGATCGTTCCCGGATTACAAGTCTTTGTAGATCCCAAGGTGGATAACATATCCTTTCTCTACGAAGGGAAGCTATGGAGGACTTCCAAAGAAGACATCGCATAAGGGGTTTGTGACAAATCCTCCACCACACAGTAGTTCTAGGTGACCCTTGCATTCGGATTATGAGAAGCTTTCTTGAATGCCCCTTTCAGGATGTGTGTCATTGTTTCTCCCATCATATTCTCAATCTGGTGAGGAACAGATGGGTTTACGTCTTATTTACCATTTTCTACAGATTCCAACATTCTGTAATCATGCGCCCTGGTCACTATATAAGCATCACCTTTCATCATGTAAAAGTTCGCGGCTGAGCGATTACTAGAAGACGTGGGGAGTCCCTGAATGCCCCCATCTATGCTCGAAGAGTATTGAGTCATATTTTTCCCATGAGAAAATGGGTTCGTTAACACAGCAGGCTGATGTTGTGCCAATAACTTCTAGGCCTCTGCAAGTTGAGGGCACAGGTGGGTTGGATGGTCCTCTATGCAAAGGTTACACTGATACTTCGACTTTCTCTTCTCTGTGTTTCCCCTGCCAACATTGTTATTGGGTTTCTTATCCCCCTTAATATTCTTGTTTCATTGTTTCTTCTTTCCATCAAGTTGTTGGCTGGCCTTTAGGTTCGTCGACTGCACACTGTGTAAGTCCGATGTTCGGGTAGGGGGAGTAGCCGAACTGAAGGTCTGGTTGGATTTTGTATGCTGTATCGACAATTGTTGCAATTGTTTTGACAATTGTTCAATGGAATTTCCTTGTGTTGAACCAAATATACCATCGACATGTGGTCCAGAATTTTTTCTGGCCTTGTCAAGGATGGACCGTGGTACATCTAGAAAAATCTCATAAAGTAAGACTGACTGAGAGTATATCAGTTCGAGTTGTTGCGCTCTCATTATCGCCTCCTCCTATGAAAACACTCACGAAGTTGCAACATCCTTGGATAATTAGGGTACCAAAGAATTTAGGAACCACAATAGTAGGAAATCCGGTGGGACTTGTACCTTGATCAATCTCTTCCAATGCCGCCATTCTCGGATGTGATCCAAGATATGATCGGCCTTAGTATGCTCAAAGTTGGCCAACATTTCAGTTCTGGGATTGTATCTCACAGGTAGTTGGAAATGGTTTAGGAAAAAAATTGCCAAATATCTAAAGTAAGAGTATCTTGAGTAGTCGAGCTCACTGTACCATTTTGCGACACCCCAAATAAGAGTGCATTGAAACAGGCACAATTGTACGGAGTCTTCTCTCAGCGATTTTGACGAGCACCATAGGTGGAAATTTGTTACGTGATCACCTGGATATTTGTTAGGCTTGCCCTAGAATTTTGGGATATCCAAGGGAAACTTAGTCGACATGGGAGGACAACACAGATCATGAAAAATCGGGTCGTTAAGCAACCTTGACAAGTCTGAAAAATGTAACGTTACTAGAAACAATATTTTGGGTTGGGTACTATGTACAAGAAAAAAGGAGCCTGGGGTTTGATTGGCACCAGGTTTCCAGGAAAAGTTGGGTTGCTGGCCAGGGTTCTAGTAGATATCATGGCCTTGACCAGCGTATGGAAATTGCATTTGTTGGGACATCATCTGTTGATTCTTGTAATTGGACGTCGAGGGTTGGGCGGGTATTTCTCCCTACATTGTGTTCCAAATATTTTGGAAAGGGTTTCCCCCTAACGATCCGACGGGCATAGGTACTGAGCCTTGCTCGAGGTTCCATTGACCATGTAAGGGGTTTCCCACGGTCGACATCCTTGACGAGGGAACCGATCCCTGCCAAGGATTCCAAATTCCTTGTGAGGAGAAAAATCCTATAATTTCCCCCTGTGTAGGAATAATACCCTGCACAGGATTTTGTTGTCCAAAAACAAGGTTTCCCCTGGCCGAGATGGTAGATGACAAAAAATCGTTATTACCAAACACATTGAAAAAAGATAATGGAATTGATCCCACCGAAGTGGTGTAAGAAGATGGTCCTAGATTGCTTGCTCCAAAAAAGTTGTAGTTTGTGTTCAGCCCGACAGGTGGCTAGAAAGCACCGCTGAGTGAGGGGGAAAGATGAGGTATATGACCCCCACCATAAGGGAAATTGTTATAGAAGGCTGAGGTGCCCCCCATGGACCCTTGCAGGGGAGTGTTTGAGCTCCCTGCCCCCAGACCCATGGTATGTAGGGTGGATTAGGTAAGGACAAAGTTCATATCAAAGTTGGGCATCCCATATGAAAATGGAGGGCCCGTCGCACTCTATGTGAATGGATCAGTGGTCGTCGCGGATGATGGAATCATACCACTGCTCGAAGTAGAGGGGGTCCAGACCACTTTGGTTCAGACCGACGAAGGTAGGTTAGGAGGCAGAATACCCCCTGTGGAGGCAGTCGTTAAGGGAGTATGAGGAATTCCAGATGAAGTAGCAACATTTGCTTCCATAGTTTCTTGTAAGACTATTTGATGCTCGTGAGGTGTTACGCTTGGAGGGACAACTTGTACCAAAATTAGCATCAACAAGTCAGTGATCGAAGGGTTGGCTTGCTTGAGAGCTTCCGCTCCAAACTCAGAAATAGTAGGTTCCTCCGGATTCGAGTAATCTCCTCTCGGAGCTGGCTCGAGAACAACTTCTTGTGGCCCAATCGCTTCGTATGACCCTTGTTGATCAAGTCTTCGCCATAACAGTGGCGGTGGTGGCTCGAATGCAACCGACGGCAGGCCCTAAATCCTTCGCGACCGACAAAGCTCTTGATATTCCACCTTTTGAAAATATCAATGACATAGTAAGGCTTTGACTAACGTTTAAAACCAAGAACACACTAGAAAAGTTCCTACAAGATAAAACAAGCAAACCACTATCTAGTTGGAAGAACAGTTACACCAGCCAACACTAGAGAAACTTACCGGTGCAAGTGAAAATTGAACACGGAATCACCCTCCGGGTATACTCTACAAAGAGTGGCCCAATGTCTGCCCTAGGTACTACGGTATACCCCCGCAGTCACCTTTGTAAGTCACTATAATAAAGGCAACTAAGTTGCCAGCTCGTAAACAGTCACCAGGCGAGTACAGTTGACGGTCGGGT
The DNA here is from genome assembly GCA_009831015.1 of Picea engelmannii. Taxonomy (NCBI): domain Eukaryota; kingdom Viridiplantae; phylum Streptophyta; class Pinopsida; order Pinales; family Pinaceae; genus Picea; species Picea engelmannii. Next base: position 214,444 of record ML779107.1, on the reverse strand, counting down.
GGACCGCAATGAGTAGGATAACAAGTTCGAAACCTACCGAGGGTATCGAAAGAAAGTGGTTCGAAAGACAAATGAGGATCTTGAATGGATTCAAGGTCCACGAATATCTGTAGGAAAATGTGAGTGATAGTATCCCACGATAGATCCTCAATATGTGTTCCCCTCTACTCTTTGTTCAACTTTGGAGGGGTTATCTCCACTACCTTTCCTCAGATGACCTCGTGTTTAGCCCCTATGTTAGAGGGGGGTCCCAGATAACTTTCAATTCACTATACTTTTACACTCCCTAGCTTTGACTCCAATGTTTTTTTAAAATCCTTGAAGAGTTTCCTCTCCAACCTAATTCAAGGCTCTAGCCCTAAACTAGTTGATTGACCCTACAAACAAAGTCTAATTAATTTTAAATTAACATTCATTTTAAATGGCTTGTTTTAACTTGAAGGATATGGCAGTGAAACTAGTGATGTGTATGAGAGATGAAAGAGGAGAAAATAAACGAAAATCTCAAAGAAAAATTACTTCTAGAAAATTAAAGATTTTCAACTAGCTCTTTGTAACCAAGGTTTCATAACTAAATTTTTTCAAGATATTTAAAAAGAAGACCTAAAAATAAATCTCACTCGACTATGAGCTACTTAAGTTCTAAGAAATCAGTAAATAACTTAAAAAATGAACTTTTTTTCCTTTCAAGTAAAATAATAACCCTAACTACTTTACCAAACTAAGAAATGAACAATCTTTTTATTTATTTATATGAAAATGCTTCAAACAAGAAAAAATCGAAATAAATCTTTTTTTCTCTTTTATTTAAAGAAGATGAAAGGGGGGAAAAGAAAAGGATGGGAAATGAAATGGGTTTTGATGGAGGAAAAAGGGAAAAATGAGGAATTCTGAGGCAATTCTCACAACAAAGTTGCAAATGCTTGGGGCAAGGAGGGGATGTGAAACGGACAAAGTTTCATTGTTCTTATGTCTAGATATGGAATGAGACCCTAACACCTCCTTTTATATCACAAAAGGATATTTATTCAGTTGGGTGATGGGATATAGGTGGTGGATTAGTTGGGAAACTACCCAATAGCCTGTAATCTCAACGAATTCCTTGCAACTTTTGCAAGTATACATGGGTTGTAGAGGTGCAGCATGTGTATGTACACATGTTGTAGTGGTTCAACAAGTGTATTTACGTAGGAAATAGTGGTGCAAGGCACGTACATCTTCAAAAAATGGGTTTTTAAGAAGAGAAACTCAGTGATGGCTTGGAAAAAAATGAAAGTAAGAGGGCCAAATGCCAGGTATGCATGTGTAGAGAAATTTAGGGTTATAACACTTGTGTACAGATTGGCCTAGATATCCCGAATCCCTCCATAGTTGAATGGATCATTCGCCTAAATGATATATTTCCACTGATAAAAACACTCGGGAAGATACTCTCTAGTACTTCAGTAATCGGGAAGTATGGATAAGGGTATGGTCTAGCCTCCTTAGTTGGTGCCCTGAGATATTGGGTAGAGTACTATTGTTCTAACCCACATGTATATTAGAGAGCTATAGCATATGGAAAAACCTTATCTATAAGCACCCTGAAAACCCTAACCCTTGGGATGGAAACAAAACAAAATAGGAACAAACAAGATCTAATGTCATGCAACCTAACCATCTACATTCAGGTTGCGAAATTACTACATATTTATTCTTGTTAATAATTTCATAATTTCACCACTGTAGTATTATTCAGTTTAGAGTATAACTCGACAATAGTAAAATAATCAATTTTGGGGCCTACCCACACCCTTATTTGAGACCTATCTCATTGGACTCATCTTTCCATTCTGATCGCAGTCATACCTATCATTTTTCAAATTTTTTTTCTCTATGGTCCCAACCTCGTTATTTGGGACCTAACCCATTGCATTCCCCTCTTTACTTTGATCATTGCGATACCCTTCACACGTAACCCATTTTTTGTGTGGTCCCACCTATCCCTTGTTGGTTCCCCCCTTCATCATGGCCCACACACATAGCCAAGACCTTGAATCCCACCTCAGTACCTTGTCATTTGATTTCTTAGAGGCCCAAAAGGAAGTGCAGAAACTGAGTGCCAATATTTCCACCATCAATAACAAAATTCATTCCACCATAGAAGCAAAAATGGAAACATTGAAACATGACCTCTCTACTCATCTTGAATCCTTCACTACCCAAATCTACGGCAAGATGAATATTACTGGAGACCTTACCTCATCTGACCAACATTTACACCCTGAAGGTGAGACTTCCTCCAATTCCCATAATTTTTAATCCCATCACTTTTAGTGTGACCTACGTATTCCTCGAGTGGATGTGAACAAATTTGATAGCTCAAATCCCACCAACTGGGTAACTCAAATGGAACATTATTTCTCTTTGTACAAAATTACTGATGAGTTGGGAAAACTCCAAGATGGTGTTCTCCATCTTGATCAAGAATGTTGACAATGGAGAAAAAATGCTCGCCAAGGGTATGTGTCCTAGACACACTTTTTTGTAGAGATTTATCAACCGTTTGACACTGACACCCATCATTTAGGTTGTTTGAAAAAATTGAAACAATCTGCATGGAGGGTATGTCTGATGTTTTTTTCTTAGAATGCTTTATCAGTGGCCTTAAGGATGAGATATGTGACCATGTCCTCATGGCTCGCCCGTAGAATTGGGTGGAAGCTACTAAAAGAGATAAGGAAGCAATATAGGTTTTCTCTTCTCAAACCAAAAAACCCTTTGTTATTCCTCACCCTAAACTCGTCACTCCTGCCCCTCCTTCCACTCTTCTAAAGATCAATAAATTGACCAGGGAAAAAATGGTTGAATGCCAACTCAAGGGCCTTTGTTATAACTGTGATGAAAAATATTTTCTTGGGAGCAAGTGTAAGGAAAAAAATATTTGTATGACCATCTTTAAGGATGTTTCTGAAGAATAGGTCGAGACTCCCACTGTGGATCAGTCACCTGAACCCACTGACCTTACTCCACCCTCGGACCTATTATAACCCTATGATTCATAGTATCAGAGGATTATTGGGATTTATTTCTTCAGAATGTCATGTGGTAAATGATATTATATCCTACAAATAATTTCCCAAAGAAAATGGAGGAAAGAAAACACCAACAGGGTCAACACAGTTTATATATCCCTTAAGTGGTTAGATTGGATTAAATTTGGCATTAAAATGTGAAATTGTGGCATAAAAAGGAGAAAATGGAGCTTAGTGCTACCCACATTATATTTGTATCCTAATTTTTATTGGGATGTGACCCTTCATCGTTTTGTGGTTAAACAGTGCACTAATCAGCGGTTCATCGAAGCACGCCAAGATCAACGGTCCGTAGTGAATATTGGACCCCCCCCCGACCTTTCTTCCTTTAATGGTGGGGGGCCGGGGGGGGTGTCCGAGTTAGTGGTTTTTCTAGCATGGGCCCCACACAACGTGTCCACTCCTCATCAACTCAGACCCCCCTCACTCCTTACACTTACCCCATACCCCCCCCGAGTAAACCGCCAAACCACTCATCCATACCACCGCTCTCCTTACCCAACACCCATCCTCCACTCATACCACCGCACTCTACTACCACAATCCACTATCCCATAAGCACGTCACACTCCATTCACACTACCACACACCATTCCAACCTGTCCCCTTCCTTCATACAATTCCTGTCTCGGTACTTGACACCTATATCGTAAATTTCATTACTGCCACTTGGTTCTCCACTCATTTACACATACACTCGTATCCCTACACATCATTTCCTAATTTCCCCTACCACGTGGAATCCTACATCCATTCTTCCCATAATCTCGCATGACATTTTCCCCCACGTCATCCTATATGTAAGCACCGTCCTCATCCCAAAGTTGTTTTCGACTTGTCATTTTTAGAAGTTTCTTCTCAGTATGAACCAAGGCAAAGGTATTCCTTAGTGATCTCGAAGATTTCCAGAACAGTTCTTCAATTATGACTCTTCGCCAGTAATGTTGTTGCCAAATTCAAATCGAGTTATTTTTGGTTATTAAGGAATATCAAAGTTAAACTATTACTTGGGATTTTGTCGTATTTTCTCTAGTTTTAGGATAGTAATCAACATGCAGTTATTTCTATTTTTACCCTTTCAATGGTAAAAATCGAATATATTGTAATTGAATCAATATAATTGACTCAAGATATATGGTGCAACTTTGGGATAAGATCATATCCCTATTTCGATAGATCATTAATTAGGTATTTGTAGAAATATCTATAAATAGTTAAGGAAGGGATTTGATCCCCTGGTCTGTAGGATCTGAATGTAATAGTAAATTATAAAAGATAGAATGCCATACGGCATAAGGGTTGGACCCGAAGGGAGAAATGGTATTTAAAAATTACCATTCATTGTAAAGACTATCAGAATGGTTTCAAGTGACTCTTTTGGATGAATACAAAGACATTTAAGCTTCAGGATTCATGTGTCATTGTTATGTGGTGAAGTGTTCCTTTATGTAATCTGGTTTATCTTTGGTTTCACATTATGTTATCTTTCTATATTGTTTATAAGAATATTATGTTTAGGACTTGTCTCAGACACCCTTTTCTGGTTTAAAACAATATTCATGTTTTTCTTTTGAAGTCTGAATGTAGGATTCAGGTAGGAATGCTCTACATTTGAATTGAACCCTAATCTGTTTCTTATTTTCCATCTCACAAACTACAAGGATCCACTGACATGATTACCTTGTCTTGTTACATATGATATCAGTTATTCCTTCATTTAATCATCTTTAACCTTTTGACTCCATTTTTCCCAATGGCCTTCTTTTGTTGTCCCAACCAAAATTAAAAAAAACAAACCTTCTATCCTCAAAGATAGCCTAATATCCAATCTAAACAAAGCTAAATCATATAGAGAGATCCCTGTCTGAGTCTTGGAGGGACACATCCTTGACTTTAATAGGTTTTTTGGTTACCTCTGTCAATTTATCCTTCAGCCTAAGAAATTACGAAGTGCTAACATAATGGAGACCATACTGGGGACTGTTCCTCAAAAATAATAGCAAGTTCCAGATCTGATTATTGATGGTGGATAGTGATCAAACACAAGAAGGCTGAAATCATTCACCTGACGACTCCAATCAGCTCCAGATCAGTTCCAATTCGAAGACTCCATTGGAGGAGGAACCTGAAATATGACCAAGCAACCTGGAAGGATCAGGTATTCAATCCCCAATTGTATTCAATACATTTTGGGTTTTATCTGTAATTACATTCTATCTTATTATGATCCTGGTTAAGAGTGTATTTATGAAGTTCATAGTGATCATTTTCAACCTGTAGAACCTCAAAGGATTGAGACCATCCCTATAGCTCTGGTACTCAATCCAATACCTATAGAAAGCTAGCCAGACATAAGCCTCATGCTTTATCTCCTATTTTTGTTAAATTTCCAGATAGTTATAATCTCGTTTCTTTAACTCTATTACCTGTAAAAGTCCTAGACAGATACAAGCCTCTGGTTTTACCTCCTATTCTCCATGACCTCCCTGCCAATTACAACAATAATTTGTCGAGGTTTGATGGAGAAAATGCAAAGATCATTGCTGAAAATCACATCCAAAATCTTGAATATTTTCTTGATTTGTTTGAGGTGGAAGAAGATGATGTTTGTATCAGGATTTTTTCCCTGTCATTGTAAGGTAAAGTTAAAAATTGGTTTAATAATCTTCCAGATGAAAGAATTAGCAATTCTCATCAATTTATGCAAGTTTTCCTAGATAGATGGGTAATCATGGGGAAAGCCTTTCTCATCTTGGAAGAGTATAACCACTTGAAAAGACAGTCATGGGAGATAGTACAACGATTTTCAGAAAGGTTCAATAAGGTGTGTCATTCGATACCTGCTGATATAAGGCCACTCCCAGGATTAGCCTTCTTGCATTACCGAGATGCCTTCGATCCTGAGATGACATTCCAATTAAGAGAAAGGAACATTGCAACCCTTGAAGAAATAAAAAAGATTGCAGTTGATGTGGAAGATAACCTATTGAACATAAAGGCAAAGTTAAAAGCAATGATGAAGGATAAAACAGAAAAGGAGCACTTGATATATTCAGAGATAAAACTAGATATTTTGACAAACACAGTCAACAAAGTGATGCACAAGATTATCAGGAAAGAGGAACTTGATGTTCAAAGACCTCGTGTTCCATTAGTTTGAGAGAAGACAAGGATCAATGTCCCTAATCATTTTGGAGCTTAGCCTTGGTATTTTGAACCACCAAATGATTATTTCATGTACTATATTCACAACATAGCCAAAGATGAAGCTCAAAATTAGATGGTGGTGGAAAAATCTCCTTAGATGATGTGCATGTTTGATGACCTTTCATATATAGATGATTTACTTGGATATGATCATCAGGATGATGAGTATATGGTCAAGGTTGAGGTTGATTGTTCAGAGAAACCAACACTATCTTCGTGGGAAGAAGAAACCCAGTTGGCACAATGTAAAGATGACAATCAAACTATGCATACTAAGCAACACCACAAGGAGGAAAATGCAGAAAGTTTTCAAGCAAGTGAAAAATTCATGCCTCTGTGTTTTGCCTCATTTATGAGAGAAAATTATAAGCAAATTGTCAACAGTAGTAATGGAAAACTCTCTTACCAATCAGATGAGGAGATCATGGATGATAAAGAACCTATTTTACATCTAGAGGAGCAGCCCTTAAGTCATCTTGAATGTCAAATTTTAGATGAAATCATGGAGTTTGAAACAGATGATGATGTGATCCAGTTTTTTTCTCCACCCTTATGCTTTAATTCAATTCAGATTGTAAAAGGAATTCTTGGTCATGTACTGGTTGATAATCACTGGAGAAATCATGAGGTGTCAGTAGAACCAATATTGCAGCCATCTAAAGCGCTACATGATCCAATAGCTAATCTATTGGATGAACTATGTTTTCAAGGTAATGTTTCATTTTCCAGTCATAGGATGAAAAACATTTATGATTTTGATATGATCAGACAATCAGCTTCATCGTTGTGTTCAGCAAAAGTATCTTTTCAAAACCCATCAGAAAAGTTGCAGCCATGTCAGGGAGTGCATGAGGATGTAAATAGAATAAATACATCACCAAATCATAAACTTGAATTGAATGAGTCGGAATACCCAGAAATAGATCAAGTCTATCTTGACCTAGTGGCTATAGTGTCCCCAAGGCTAAGCCCCGTTGCAGATCATGTTATATGCAAAGAATTGTAAATATGTTCTATAGGCTGGTGAGCCAAGTTTTGAATAAGTTGTAGGCTTATGAGTTTTGTTAGGCCAGGGAGCCTA
>ML779107.1:183683-206171 GCA_009831015.1 Picea engelmannii | reverse complement strand
CTGTCTAGGTGACAGAGAAGGTGCACTCTCCTGGGGTGGAACAGGCATGTGGGGAATGAGGGTCTGTGTGCAGTGAGCGTGGGAGATTCCTGGGAGAGCTTCTTCCTGTGGAATGTGTATGTGTTGTCTTCCCTGTGACCTCAACCTGAGTCTAGATTCCTTGCCTTGGGGTGGAGCTCGGTCCCAGCTCGGGGGTGACCTATTGTTGAGATGATGAACAGTGTGGTCTAAGGCTGGGAGGTTCATGGAAGGCCTGCACTTGGTTGGTGAATGCTACAGCAGATAAAAGATAAGTAATCTGAGTTATGTTTTAACACATTCGACATGACTGTGTTGTTTTGTATCATGTTTTCCGCTGTGTAAATGAATTACTGTTGCATGCTATGGTTTGTTAATGGTAACAGTAACTTATATATATTTTACTCTGCGAATTAAGTGTGTTTAATTCTGGTTAAATGCATTTGTTTTTAAATTCATGTATAATGGTAAATTGAGAGGTTTGGGTGAACCTGGGTAGTGAATTGGTACACTACAGTGGCTATCTACATGGAGAAATTGTTCATCACAGAGCCACAATACAGTTCCAGCATTTTTGTTGATCTTCAGGCTTACCAAGTCCACTGTAATGAAGATCAGGCTGGAAATATCTATAAAACACCCTTAATAGTTTTATTTTTGATACTGGTTAAAGACAGTGAAAGAGAAGATTCATTAGATCAACTGTGGGATTCGCTTCATTGGAATTTTTCCATTACTTAACGAAGAAACAATTTCATCATATTAGGGTAGGTAGGTGTGCAAATAAGCTTGATGGGAAAGCATTTGTTTTCATTACATGTTAATTTCATTTCCGGAGTTTCATCTTCAACTTGGTTTAGATTTTCAGTTTCAGAGTACAGTTCATATTCAGTACACAGATCAGATTTCTGTTTGAAGTTCATCTACAAAATATTTTGGAAATAAGAGGTTACATGTTTTGGATCAGTTTATGAGCAAGGCTTCCTAGTCTACGGTGTTCTTCACACCTCACAAGGAGAGCACCATCCCCAAGTGGAGCCACTGTTATAAACCTATGATTCATAGGATCATAGGATGATTGGGATTTATTCCTTCAGATGCCATGTGGTAAATGATATTACATCCTGCAAATAATTTCCCAAAGAAAATGGAGGAAAGAAAACATCAACAGGGTCAACATAGTTGATATATCCCTCAAGTGGTTAGATTGGGTTAAATTTGGCATTAAAATGTGAAATTGTGGTATAAAAAGGAGAAAATGGAGCTTAGTGCTACCCACATTATATTTTTATCCTAATTTTTATTGGGATGTGACCCTTTGTCGTTTTGTGGTTAAAGAGTGCACTAATATCAGCGGTTCATCGAAGCATGCCAAGATCAATGACCTGTAGTGAATATCGGACCCCTCGACCTTTATACCTTTAATGGTGGGGGGGGGGGTCCACGTTAGTGGTTTTTCTAGCACGGCCCCCACACAATGTGTCCACTCCTCATCAACTCGGACCCCCCTCACTCCTTACCACTTACCGCCTACTCCACCCTCCCAGTTAACCGCCAAATCACTCATCCATACCATCACTCTCCTTACCCAACACCCATCCTCCACTCATACCACCGCACTATGCTACCACGCTCCACTATCCTATCAGCACAACACACTCCACTCACACTACCACACACCATTCCATCATGTCACCTTCCCGCATACAATTCCCCTATCACTACTCGACACCTGTATCGTAAATTCTGTTACCGCCACTTGGTTCTCCACTCATTTACACATACACCTGTATCCCTACATGTCATTTCCCACTTACCCCTACCACGTCGACTCCTGCATCCATTCTTCCCATAATATCACATGACATTCGCCCCTACGCCATCCTATATGTAAGCATCGTCCTCATTCCAAAGTTGTTTTCGACCTGTCATTTTCATAAGTTTCTTCTTAGTATGAACCAAGGAAAAGGGATTCCTCAATGATATCGAATATTTCCAGAATGGTTCTTTAAATTATGACTTGTCCCTAGTAATTCTTCTATCAAATTCAAATCGAGTAATTTTTGGTTATTAAAGAAGATCAAATTTAAACTATTACTTGGGATTTTGTCGTATTTTCCCTAGTTTTAGGATAGTAGTCAATAATAATTTATTGTTATTTTTACCCTTTCAGTGGTAAAAATCGAATATATTGTAATTGAATCAATATATATGGTGTGAATTTGGGATGAGATCATATCTCTATTTTGATAGATCATTAATTGTGTATTTGTAGAAATATTTAGAAATAGTTAAGGAAGGGATTTAATCCCTTGATCTATAGGATCTGAATGTAATAGTAAATTATAAAAGATAGAATGCAATATGGAATAAGGGTTGGACCTCAAGGGGGAAATGGTATTGAAACATTACCATTCATTGTAAAGACTATCAGAATGGTTTCAAGTGACTCTTTTGGATGAATACAAAGACATTTCTGCTTCAGGATACCTGTGTCATTGTTATGTGGTGAAGTGTTCCTTTATGTAATCTAGTTTCTCTCTGGTTTCACATTATGTTATCTTTTTGTATTGTTTATAAGAAGATTATGTTCAGGAGTTGTCTCAGACACCCTTTTCTGGCTTAAAACAATATTCATGTTTTTCTTCTGAAGTTTGAATGTAGGATTCAGGGAACAATGCTTTGCATTTGAATTGAACCCTAATTTGTTTCTTCTTTTCCATCTCACAAACTACAAGGATCCACTGACATGATTACCTTGCCTTGTTACATATGATATTAGTTGTTCCTTCATTTAATAATATTTAACCTTTTGACTCCATTTTCCCCAATAGCCTTCTTTTGTTGTCCCAACCAAAACTAAAAAAAAAACCCTTCTATCCTCAAATCTAGCCTAATATCCAATATAAAAAAAAGTTAAATCATACAGAGAGATCCCTCTCTGAGTCTTGGAGGGATATATCCTTGAATTTAAGTGGTTTTGTGGTTACCTCTGTCAATTTATCCTTCAGCCTGAGAAATTATGGAGTGCTAACAAGATCCCCCAGAAGTCGAACTGATCACTTCATTGAATGCTCTCACTAGCTCCTCTGTTCCCCAAACCCTCAAGCTAATTGGTTACATTAAGCATATGAAGGTCACCATCCTCATTGATAATGGAAACACCCATAATTTTATTCATCGCCACATTGCCCAAGAAACTAATTGCTATATCCATGCAATAAACAACTTTCAAATCATGATTCCAATGGAGGGTCCATGAAATGTGGGGGGCATTGCGAAAATTGCATCTCCAAATTGGTCAGTACAACATGAAATATCATATTTTTTCTATCAACATGGGTGGTTGTGAAATTGTGTTGGGTGTCGAATGGCTAGGGAATATTGGCCCCATTCTCATGGATTTTAAGTAATTAACCATGCAATTCAACCAGGAAGGGCAACAATATAAGTTCCAAGGCATCATAACAGGTTCCCCTGAGATCATCGGTTCCCATCGCATGGAAAATCCCCTCAAAAAAGGTCATTCCCCTGTGACCTTGGGTTGTGTCATGGCAGAGTGACAATCGATATAGAAGATTAAATATACCCTCACAATCAAAGATGCAAACAAATAATAATTACGTTTTCACAGAGAGAGAGATTGGAAAAGGAGAGAAGAGAAGGTGTCCACCTTAAACTCTTCGTCTAATGTCGATCCCTGCTCATGTTTCTCGAAACACTCTTGGTATTTGCCAGTATAAGCCTGCAATAAGAGATATATATTGTGTTGCAACGAGGTAATTATAGGTCCTAGTAGCATATATAAAAGGTATACTTCAAAGAATATATGAAAAAACATGAACATACCAGATTGTAATGAAACAAATGAACACAATATTGGAAGGAAAAAATACTCTTCTATTAATCAATGAAATAAGAGAGTTAGTTACAACCTATCGTTTCTTTTGGCACCACTTTGGAACCAATCACTCAGGTTCCTCCTGAAGTCCTTCAAGCATCAACTCAGTGAAAATCTTCCTTGGATAATCCGATAAGGATAGGAACACACCTTATGACTATATATGAGAGGAAGTAACTATGGAAAAGGAGTTTCCACATTGGGGGAAAAATTAATAGAGGATGAAGGGGAAGGGAAGCTTGCTCAATTCTCTCAGCATAACCTTGCATGATTAGACTTGTCCTCATAATTTCCCACAAAGGTAATTTTATACTCTCCAAAATGGGTTGGGGAGGTTGAAATATGTTTTTTACAGGCTTGGGGATGTTGGGAAATGATCCCAACAGAAAAAATCACCCGAAATATCATAATTATTTTATTTTTCATTATTTTTTAGGGAATCCATAGGTTCCACACTATAAAGGAGTGGATTTCAGTGTGTTTCTCAAAAGAAACCAACATATATGTTCAAAAGTCATTTTTTTATATGACTTGGATGAGGCAAGGTGGGATTTTGATTTTGCAAGCCAAAGGGAAGGGTATGCCATAGCACGAATGCATAGGTGTGGAATTTTGGGCTATAACAGATGCCCCCTAATGTGTGAGTTCATAAGGGAAACATGATGGCTGAAATACATTACAACTTTGAGAGATGAGGATGCATTGAAGTAAACTCTTGAAGGTTCCTGAACAACTGATCCAAAAAAAGAAACCATCAGTCAAGATCAAGTAAGAGTATTCTCTTCCCAAGTTGGGCATACCATAAGCATGGTCGCCAAATCAACTACACTGTAGATCCATGGTACATATGAAAGTATGACTAATTTGCATGGCCACTAGAAATACATAGTGTATCCATGTGATATAGAAAAGTAGAAAACATGGCCACGAGGAATACATAGTCGATCCATGTGAAATTAGATCATAGCCACAAAGAGATACACAATGGAGCTATGTCTCAAAATCAAGAACAAAGGATGTCTAGGACCAATGAAGTGAGAAAGATGATCCTTTGAAAGTACCAATGTCTGTGGGGTGGTACAATGTATATCGGGTAGGAGAAAAAATGATGTGATTCTCATACTTCACCTGAAGTCTTCAAAACATTATGTCATGGTATGAGTCTACACTATGTGAATAGATGTGTTGGGGTCGAACACCGTGAGACATTGTTTGATTACCGGTCATTGATGTATATCATTAAAAAATGAGAGACAACCCTATGATGATGATGATGGGTGTCAAGGTAACATGGTACAACCTAACAAGTGTGAATAAATGAGTTGATGTCGAACACCTGGTAGAATATATCATGCATGGGACCATTTTTGTACTCCCACTTTCAATAGCGATGGAACCTGCCACTGATGACTGCAAGACCCAAGGTACCAAATATGACTCTAGATCCCTATCCCAAAGAAATATGTGTCGAAGTCGATAGGAAGAGACCATTGGAAGGAAGGAATTAGAGTATCCTCCATAATCTAGCATGAGGGGGTAGCAGAAGGCCAAATATTTGGAAGGACTCAGATGAAAAATATTGTAAGGACCACACCAAGGTACGAATCTAGCATGAACTATATGAAATAGTTCACAACAGAGACTCTTTGAATAGTATCCAATAATGCAGACTACTGACAAAGACGAGGAATCCACCAATGGGGTCAAATGGAAACCAAGGTATTGCACGAATCCTATGATGATTGTTGTTGACGTCGAACACAAGGGAAACTGCTCAGTAAGCTACCAATGATATTTTGTCATTTGTTGAGCTCAATATCACCTATCAATTGTAAATAGGCCCAGGGTGCAACTCTATTTCATACTCTTAGAGCAATGTGTCAGAGTCAATAAGAGAAGACCCGCCAACAAGAAGTCAATGGGGACCTTCCATACTGGCATGAGTAAGAGACATAGATACTTGTGATGATGTAATGGACTTGACTGACTTAGGAAGACCGAATTGCAATGTCAGAGACTTAATTGCAGAATGGTTGACTCAGGCTAAAACTTCCCTTGAACAAAAGCATGACACATTATGTGACTTAGGAAGCATGACTATAAATTGGGATACATTTGTGATACATGAGGCATCAACAATTTATCCATATGGTTGGAAGAATAACCAACTGGGGGATATGAAAACAAATAGCAAGAAAAATCTCCTAAATTCATAATAGACCCAAAATGATGAGATGCTGACTCAAGATTGTGCTTTGTTCATGGGAAACAAAACTACTGCCAACAAAAGAGATGGACCCTTTCCCCCCTTCTTTTTGGTTTTTTGATTTTTTTTTGTCTTTTTCATATTATTAAATCCTAAAAAAGAATCCTATAGTACAATGGAGGAAATGAGTGTCTCAGGCAAGCAAACTAGTTCCAAATCATAAGGAACACAGCTATCCTTGATGCAAGGAAAGTAGGTGCAAGATAAGGACACTTGAGGGATGTTTCCTCCAAGAATAAAGGTGTCGAGTCATAAAGGCAATGATTGCAAGGATGGGAACTTGATAGGAATGAATAAGCAATTGGTTCAACAACAACATGTTGAAGATGACATTAGGCCTATAAGCGTGAGCGGTCAATATGCAATGTAGTTACAACTCAACTGCAGAAAGTAGACTTCCAATAGTGTTATTTTTTGTAGATTTAGTCCCTTGGGCTCGAAAAAGTATAAAACAATACCAAGGAGAATTCTTCTAGCCAATGTTGACTATATTATTCTTTTTTTGTAATTAGTCTATTTGGTCCAGATAAGGGTTAAACTTATACCGAAATAGACGTCATTTCAAAGCCATTTAATGAGTGTGAAAGAAACAAGTTCACTCGGTTATCTTTTCATTTTTAAGGAGTCTAAAAAGATATTAAATAAGACTCTAGGATGTTGTTACGAGAAACATATAATGGAGGGAGTCCCATAGGTAGTGGCGAGAACTAGATTGACTAGGAAAAATGAAGTTCAAATGCAAAGTCATGTCGGGGCTAAAAGGACTCTCGTGCCTAAACAATTTCTTGTAGAATAGGTGCCAAAATACAAATGGATTCTACACTAAAGCACCTATGCAAGGTAGGATCTACCATCAACAAAATGACATTTTTTAGAAGATAAGAAGGTGTCGTCGCTTGCTAATGGGATCGACAATAGGTTTAGGTGGAAATGGTGATTGATAATGAAAAAAGTTTAGGTGGATGCAACCTATGATAAAAGCCAGTTACAAGAACATTACCTGCCCAGAATCTTGAGAAAGACTCGGTCATTCATCCTAAAAGAGGCCAAAAGTGTCCAAAGTATATCCTTAAACCTGCAATGATAAGACAATGCTACACGAGCTTGTGATTAGTTGAATTTTGTTTTGGAAAAAATAGTAAAGTATAGGAAGTAGGTTACAAAATTTTTGTATAAAATAAGGTTAATTTACCAATTTACTAATTCATTTTACCATTTTCACCAAAAATTACCCAAGTTAACAAAACCCTTGAACTTTCATTTGGAGAATCCTGAATCTTGGAGCGACGAAAACACTGACCGCTGGGACCAAGTAGGTATCCTATCCTGGCGTTGTATTCCATTATTTCATTTTTTCAATTTCTTGCAAAATTGGGGCTTAAAGTACCTTTTTAAGCTCGACTCTATGCATATGTGGGTTTCCTTAAGGAGAGATGCAGATGTTTGCGGCTGGTAGAAGCACCAGTTGTGGATCTTTGTGACTGTCAAAACTGAAGCCCACGGATGCCTAGAGTCAAGATAGAAAAAAATAATACTAACTTGTGTTATCTTTGAACTTGGGCAGAATGGAACATGAAAATGAGGAGGTTGATTATGTGGTATTTGATGATGACAATGCCAAAAAAGCGCTTTGAGAGTGTGGCATGTATAATTTTTTTCAAATTGGTGGGATGAGATCGCAAAAGAGATTGTTAAATGTCCTTATCGACTAATGTCACCCATATGTCGAGGCCTTCATGCTTGGAGGGAAATCATTGATGATCATTGTAGAGGAAATATATTTCATCACAGGTTTATCTCACAGAAAGGAAGTTCCTAACTTCCAAGCCCATGGTGGAGGTGGCCATACCGTCAATGATTACATCAATGATTATTGTGATGATGACATAGAGAAGAGTGGTTCTCAGGTACCGATCATACATATTTCCAACCTCAGTCTCCGATTCATTTTATACACCATGGTCCACATTGTGGGGTCCAACTCCTTGCATTTGGCTTCTAGAGCCCAAATGCAGCATGGGGTGGAATGCTTGAGGCCAACCATGTTCGGCTGGAGCACTTTCATGTTGACTTGCATGAAGTCTCAACTCACCAACTGCAATTTGAGGAAGACCAAGAAATTTGGATTTGGTAGTGTCCTTTGCACATTTTTCTTTGAGAGGGTTCCCATGATGAGCTCCAAGACTTATGTGCAAGGAAATTTGAGACCATGGCCCTCTTAGGAGGAGGGAAGTTATCAAACCTTTATGACAATGACTTCTTCTATTGGTGGGACCACCAGGTCCCTTTTATTGAGGACTACCCTTATACTGAGATTGATTTCACACAAGATCTCAACATTATCATTCTTCCCAGCAACGAGCCACAAGATATAGGTAATTTTGATTTTATTTTATTTAATTTTTAGTTTTTATATCGTATGTATATAGGAAAATAATCTATCTTATTGTGAGATCCATGATACTAACACACTCTTCTTTCCTGCAAATAGAGCACCAATGAGGCCAGTCGGTATCCAACGACACAGTTGCAGAGGACGAGAGGATGCAGGATCGAGTGATGACACAACACAAACTTTGTAGAGTGTGGATCAGAACTTCGAGGCCCTAACCTGCAATGTTGTGATGGTGATCATAAACGACTTGCATGTAGGCATGCAATGCCATGTAGTGGGGCTACCCCAACCATGGTTCTGATTATTCCGATGTTTGGCCAACGTCGTACTTTGTTATGATAGGGTTCACCGGCCTTATGCCTAGATTTACTATGTGCTCATAGCATAATTCATCTCATAAAAGTTTGATAACGACACTATATTCAAAAACATTGTTGTTAGTTTCTCTGAGACACACACCTCCAACAAACACAAGATGGATAGTAGGCGAATAAATAACCCAAGTTGCAGAAGCCAAGCTCCGAGAATGGCAACTAGCACTGTTCACGTACCCAATATAAACTAACGATTCCTCTGGCATCTTCCACACAACATAAGCACACAATCACTAATGTGTAAAGACACAAAACTGCTAAGAAAATATATGTACAAAATAAAAACTATTTACAAAAAGACTAATACTCGAGCCATTGGACTTAAGCATAGTATTTTTTAAGGCAGATCCCATTTATGAACTCTCACAATGCATTCCCTTCAAAATATACTAGCTCATAAGATCCCTTCTCCAACCCCCATCGCACGATATATGGATCGTACCACAAGGGGTTGAACTTGCCTACCATAAGGGTATCCTTATCCTTGTCATAGACTAAGACAAGGTCTCGTTTGAAGAACACTCTAGGATGAACATACTTGTCATAATAAGAATTGACTCTTTTCTTATGTGCTTCATTTTCCATTGCCTCATCTCGACCCTGCTCGTCAAATTTTTCCAGGTAAACGAGATGTTCTTCAAGATGAGTTGTATCCAGGAGGAGCTCGACAATGATATTAAGTGAAGGATTTCGCACTCAATCGACAAGACTGCCTCAACTTCGTGGATGAGTTGAAAAGACGAGAAAACAATTGCAAGATTAATTGAGGTTTGGTAGGACCATAATGTCAAATATAGCATCAAGTGCCAATTCGTTCTGGTTGAGTTGATTGTTCTTCTCAATATCATTTTTAAAGATTTGTTGACAGCTTCAACCTAACCATTATCCTGAGAATAGTAAGGAGACGAGTGCTCATGTCTAAAACCCAGTTTTGATGCTAGCTCTGACATCATGTGGTTCTGAAAGTGACTACCATGATCAATGATAATCTCCCCCAGAACCCCAAACCTAGCGATAACCTGATTAAAAATGAAAAGTGTTGCGGTTTCACCATCATTCAAAAATGTCAACATGGCTTCGTCCCACTTAGTAAAGTAGTCCATAGCCACTATGATGTAACAATTCCCCCTAGACAAATTTGAGTAGCATGTCACAAAATATTTCCCCCACTTGTTGAAGGGGCCGAAAATAATGGAAGGAAACATGGGAGCAGTGTGTACACATCCTCTTTGTAAAAACTTGGCAAGGATGTCATCTCTTAACCACCTCAATACAATCCTTAAATATCATGGGCCAAAAATAACTGAGGCACAAAATTTTCTTGGTTGTTTCCAACCCTGATAGATGACCATCACACGCTCCACCATGACAGTCATTTAGAACCACTTTCGCCTCTTCATGGGTGGGGTAGTGACGGAGTATCGAGTCTACCCCTTGTCAATATAATGTGTTGGCGATAATGAGATATGTTTTAGCCATATGACGAATATGTCGTCACTCATCTTGTGAACAGTGCGGGGGAAACTTCAAAGTCTGGAGGTATATCAGGATATATACATACCAAGGGTGACATGAAGAGATGAGGAATATGTGCTCAATAGGAAATGAGTCGATGATCTCACCCTTCTCATTCTCAACTAGAATCGGACATTAATTTGGCGAAGAAAAATTATTTCTTAGATTTGGATGAGGCAAAATCCAAGTCAAATTCTTGAAGCACCAAAATCCATTTGGTGTACTTCCTGTTGACAATTCGTCGAGTCAAAACATATTGAAATGGATTAACAGTGCTGACGACGGTTGTCTTACGCAACAAAATATAATGACGAAGACATTGTGTTAGCATTAGATGTTACCCTTAGATTGCTATAAGGAAAATCCCAATACCCATTAGAATTTGAATAGTTAAATTGACTTTGGTAGGTGGTTCAGTAAGAATTTACAAGAAAGGAGAGGGAAGCAAACTAATTGCAGATTAATAATATTCCATTGGGAATGGAGTCATGATCATTCTGTAGATCAAAGTAAATTAAGTTGAGTTATCAAAAAAAATATATATGATGGAAAATAGAAGAAAGGAGAAGAAAAACATAAAACAGAAAATTCACGCAACAAAAATCCTCTCTGCAAAAAGTGAATGAAAAGTACTTGAACAAAAACAATGATTAATAGGAAAATTACAACAAACCCTCTACTATTCAAGAATATATTAATCAAAGGTAGCTTTTGATCCTCAACATCTGCACTATGTTCAAATGAGATGACAAAGAGAAATTGAAAAAAAAGGAGTACAACCATATAATATAACATGTCTCATGAATCTTCAATGGCAGAGATGATTACATCATAAAATGCCCTCGGGATTACAAATTAGCACACACAGATTTCTGCGTACTCGAGCTTTCTCTCGGGCCTCAAAACCCAACCCTTCTAACATTGAACAATTTCAAATATATAGATTAACCTCCATAACCATCCAGGGGCTCGAAATATCCAGTTTTTCCCAAAATAACAAACAGTTACAACAGATAATAACTAAATAGAATTGATTCGTAGAATCCAGGGTTTTGTTACTTGACTAATTAAATTCATACAAATAACAACAAACTACATGATTTCAGTGGAAAAATAAATGATTCCTCAAGTCCTCATGGTGATTTGGCATGCTCCCTCCAGCTGGAAGTCGAGTAGACTCTGATGTGGGTTCACTCTGTAGTTTAGCAACGAATAGGTGAAACTTGCTACAAAACCAACTTCTACTTTCGCAGCGTGTAGTAGCTCGTTGTGAAATCTTTGTTTCATATTTCACTCATTCTATGAAATTCTTCCATTCATCTGGGTAAACGTTTTTCAAATAGAAAAGAATGGAGACACCATCTTCATTTTCCAACTAAATTTATTTCAATAAAAAGAGAACATCCTCCTAAAAAGATTTGAATTTCTCTAATCCTCTACTTTTGTCAAAGAATCTTCCATGGGCTTGCATAGCGCTTCCTCTTGCATTATCATTTACTTGCCAATCAAATCCTACAACAATTTTCCTAGGAAGAATACCTACTCCACTTGCACCTCCCAACACAAGAATGGATTTTCCAGGACCAAAATGTGCTCCTAACACAATTTTTCAACTCCTTCAAACAATTCCAAATGTCACACAATACAAATACAGTCAGCTTCATTTGGATAAGAAAATTGAAGATGGTATCATACATATTCAAAGCATCTAGTGTAAGTATCATGTGCAATTTTGATGCAAAAATATATAACTTTTCTTTACATTCATCTCCTTCACACGAACAACTTTGCAGGGACTATTCTAGCAATGCTTGTACCTCTTTCAATCTGCCATCCTTGCACAGTGTTCTCACAAATCTTGTTTCCATTCTGAAATTATCATTCGACACCATTCTTTGACACTTGGGCGTTAAATTTGGATCCTTTGACAACTGTTGGGTATGAGCACACTATTTATATGAAGATTGCAACACTACAGTACCCCCTAATCCATTAAGTCTTTCTCGATATTTTGTGTGATGAGTACTATTCATTTAGTCACCTACATGTGACCCAAATCTAAGGTCAATAACTTCAATGATACCCTCACCTCTCGTTGTAGCAAAAACCTGGTTATTTTTATCATCCACATTTTCTTGTAGCAAAAACCTGGTTATTTTTATCATCCACATTTTCTTCTGGAACCGCCAAAGCATAAATAAAAGGGAAATTACAAAATATTTTAGAAATGATAATTTGGCATCACGGGCGATCTTTTTTAAGCAGATGGTGTTTTTCCTCAATGGCGCCCTGCCATTAATCGACTTCCCTACTCCCGTATTTGAATGAAAAATCAAACTCTGCATGTAAACTTCCATTTAGCACTTTCAAACCCTTGACATCTTAGTGCAAAAGGTTTCTATCTGTGTTGCAGAGGCTCGATGCTCTTGTCACACCTAACACTTGGATTCTAGAGACATCAAAATTCGACACTTGCTCCTCAACGCTTCTGTGGATATAGTGGCACTTGTCTTCGATACCTGGAAAATATATAAACCCTTATTTAGCGTCATTTTTTTATGGTGTTGGTGGGATATATCCCTCATGCTCCAACTGAATAGATTTTTTGCTGTTTATATACACCACTGCTCATCTGCATTATCGGTGCGTAGTGCACATATAATGCTCCTCTTGGGCTCCTCCCTTTGGTGGCTTGGCGCTTGATATTGAGCGTTGATTTGGGGTTTTGTGTTGTCTTGTTGTTCGGCTCTGTGTGACCTCAGGTTTTTACCTAGTATATGTGGAAATATAGAGATTGGGATTAGCCTTAAAAACCTAATTTTTTATTTGCACAACCTTGTAGACTTTTGTCCCAAAATTATCTATTTTTGTCGATCACAACAATTGGTATTTAACAACCCTTGTAGACTTTTGTCCCAAAATTATCTATTTTTGTCGATTACAACAATTGGTATTTAACAACCAGCTTCTTGGAGCTACGAAATCATCAAGTTCAATAGCGCTGCAAAAGTGCCATAATGTTGCAAAAAATGACTAAATTTGATAAGGAAAATTTTTGTGCTAACATAGGTTCCATGGGGGATGGAATACTCTATGTTGTGTGACCTTAGGTTCTTAGCTCGTAGAATTTTAGTGGTACATGTGGAAATATAGAGATTGGGCCTTAGGCCCAATATTTTTAGTAAAAACCACAAAACCTTGCAAGACACCACAAAACCCTGCAAGACACCTGAGAGAAAAATTATCCTTAAGAAACTAATTTTTTATTTGCACAACCTTGTAGACCTTTGTCCCAAAATTATATATTTTTGTCAATCACAACAATTGGTATTTAACAACCATCTTCCTAGAGCTACGAAATCGTCAAGTTCACTAGCGATGCAAAAGTGCCATAACACTGCAAAAAATGACCAAATTTGATAAGGAAACTTTTTGTTCTAACATAGACTACATGGGGGATGGCATGCTCGGTGTTGTGTGACCTTAGGTTCTTAGCTCGTAGAATTTCAATGGTACATGTGGAAATATAGATATTGGGCCTTAGGCCCAATATTTTTAGTAAAAACCAGAAAACCCTGCAAGACACCTGAGATCAAAACTAGCCTTACAAAACTAATTTTTTATTTGCACAACCTTGTAGAATTTTGTCCCAAAAATATCTTTTTTTGTTGATCACAACAATTGGTATTTAACAACCAACTTCCAGGAGCTACAAAATCATCAAGTTCACTAGCGCTGCAAAAGTGCCATAACGCTGCAAAAAATGACCAAATTTGATAAGGAAACTTTTTGTGCTAACATAGGCTCCATGGGGGATGGCATGCTCGGTTTTGTGTGACCTTAGGTCCTTAGCTTGTACAATTTCATTGGTAAATGTGGAAATATAGATATTGGGCCTTAGGCCCAATATTTTTAGTAAAAAGCAGAAAACCCTGCAAGACACCTGAGAGCAAAATTAGCCTTAAAAAACTAATTTTTTATTTGCACAACCTTGTAGAATTTTGTCCCAAAATTATCTATTTGTGTCGATCACAACAATTGGTATTTAACAACCATCATCCTGGAGTCATGAAATCATCAAGTTCACTAGCACTGCAAAAGTGCCATAACACTGCAAAAAATGACCAAATTTGATAAGGAAAATTTGTGTGCTAACATAGGCTCCATGGGGGTGGCATGCTCCCTGCGACCTACAAAGAACTCTACATACCATTTTTCTTTAATCATTGGGTTTTTCCCAATTCAAAGACTGTCAAACTAAAATCCAAACTGTAATGTACAACAAGATGAAAATAATGTTGCTGAAAACATTATACTAAAAACCAAAATGAAAACTATTGAATGCTAAAAAGATGCTCAGAAATTTGAGCTTATTAGCAAACCATCCTACTCTAACATCTGATCGATGAGCTACTTATTCATGAGAAATAAAAAACCCAATGCAACCATGCAAGCGTCTTGTCCACTGTTTGACCTCCTTGAATGTGTTTCTTCAAAGGAAAAATGAAAGACCTACTTGATAGAAACTCGAATAAAAGATTGCAAACAAATTCAATGTTGAAAAAATCCGAAGAACAGGGTCTACTTACTGACTCTAGATATGATGCAAAAGGGTATTCATAAAAATGCATATTGATCTCACTTTGTATCAACCCTCCCACTAATCTCTTTCTTTCATGAAAATCCAACTGATGGTTGTCACAAAAAGGCTGAATATTTTCATAAGAATGTTGCAATAAAACACCTTCTGGGCAAGAAAACGGTTTTGTCTGCAATACTAACTCTTCATCATCCTTTTTTTCCAATTCATAGTTTACCAATGGCTGCATTTATAAACTGATGAAACCTTCCATATAACAAGCTACATGGTCATGAAAAACATGAGAAGGTTGTTAATTTATAATATTTCCATTGTGCTCCAAAAAATCTATATGATTTTGCATCATCTCAAATCCCTTTCCTTCATTGATAATTTCAAAATTATTTTTCAAAAACTTAAATGAAGAAAAGCACAACGACAAAGAATTTCCTTCAACAAACTCAGTACTTTCATCATGGTGAATGGAATAACTATTGTATATAGGATGAGAGCTTTCATCTGACTCCTGCAAAAAAAAATCATTTTCTAATGCAGTTGGTTGTCCATGAAAATCAACATCATAATAATTTTCATGCTCATGATATACAGGTAGATCAAATACCTTTGTGTAATCATCAACATGAAAATTTGGGATAACGACTTTCTCTTCAATAAGCTGATATTTATCCTCTGCAAAAACATCATCATTAAAAACTTCAGAAAAATTCATGGCGTAATCAGTCTTCTGCTCATGCACTTCATTCTCTTCCTATGCATTTGAAACCTCATCTTGAGTCTTATATGAGAGATTTACACATGCTCAAATATTGTCTTCTATTTCCTGGGAATCATTGAACATTTGTTGCAAGGACAAGGACTTACTCTCCATGAGAAGAAAAGATAAGTCTGGATGGAAGGTTGTTGCATAACACAACCTAGCAACAACTTCAGAGGGATGGATATCTATAGGTATGCTGAGATAAAAGTTGTAAAATATCCTGTTGAACTGGGTGATAGCTTCATCCTCCTCCCTTCTCGAGGAATTAAACTCAGTTAAGTATTGATCGAAGGATTTTTTTTAACCCCGGTATCTCAAAAATGAACAATGAAAATCAGCACATGAACCAATAGAACAATCTTCCAAATTTCTGAACCATAATGCAACATCTCCAAATCAGGATTTGCAGAATAACCTAATAGCTACATCCTCATGGACAATTTCAAAATTATCAATGACATTCTGAAAAACTACCAAGTGCTTCTCAGTTGTGATATGGTCTTCTCCAATAAACCGAGGAAGATACTCAATAAAATTGGGAGGGTAAGGATGGAGGAAATATGGCAACCTTAAAGGTTTAAAACTTTTCTCTCTAATTCTAGACTAAACTATAGTGGGATGAAAGTAAGGTTCAATAGGTTGATTGCAAGTTTCAACAAAAAATGTAGAAGGTAATGGATCAACTTTACTATCTACATAATGACAAGAATGATCAGGTTCAGGATATATGAGTATATGCACATCGTCTTTCTCATGTGTTTCAAATGAAGGAATAGGTTCAACATCAACGATGTAAGAAGAGGATAAATCTTCTTCTTTCAAGGAGGGATATACAACAGAAGGTTCATTATCATCAGAGTAAACAAAGCAAATGATGATTCTCCTTATATGTGAAGGAAACTACAAGAAAGAGGTGACAAAAAATAACATAAGTTCCTAAAAGAAACTTATAACTTGATACCTGGACTTCATGTGTCTTCCTTTCATTTTTATGTCTAGGATCGTTCTTCAATGGAGTATTATAACTTGATTTGAGTCACCTGCAAGTTCTTCAAATGTGTGGAGTCGTCAAGTGAAATATGCAATATGTTCTGTCACCAATCCTTGTTCACCATCAAGAACTGGTCATAATCTTTGTCGTACAACCCAGGGAAGATATCTTCGTGTCTCTATTCCTCGGCAACGATGCCATAAATGTTAGCACTAGAAGTTACCCTTAGACTTCTATAAGGGTAATCCCAATACCAATCATCATCTAAATAGTTAAATTGAGTTTGGTAGGTGGGTTAGTAAGACTCTACAAGAAAGGAGAGTGAAACAAAGTAATTGCAGATAAATAATATTCCATTGGGCATGGAGTCAGAATCATTATGTAGATCAAAAGAAATTAAGTTGATTTATTAAACAAAATATATTTGATGGAAAATAGAAGAAAGGAGGAGAAAGACGTAAAGATGAACATTCACACAACATAAATCCTCTCTGCAAAAAGTGAATGAAAGTTACTTGAACAAAAACAGTCATTAATAAGAAAATTACAACAAATCCTCTATTGTTCAATAATCTATTAATCAAAGGATTTTGATCCTCAACATCTGCACTATGTTCAAATGAGATAACAAAGAGAAATTGAAACAAAGGAGTACAACCATCTGATATAACATCTCTCATGAATCTTCAATGGCAAAGATGATTACATCATGAAATGCCCGCAGGATTACAAATGAGCACACAGATTTCTGCCTACTCAAGCTTTCTCTCGGGCCTCAAGACCCAACCCTTATAACCTTGAAAAATTTCAAATATATATATATATGTGTGTGTGTGTGTGTGTGTCTAAAATAATGAGATATGTTTTAGCCATATGACGCATATGTCTTCACTCATATCATGAATAGTCCGGGGGAAACTTCAAAGTCTAGAGGTATATCAGGATATCTCCGTACCAAGGGTGACATAAAGAGATGAGGAAGATGTGCTCAACATGGAATGAGTCAATGATCTCACCCTCCTTATTATCAACTGGAAACTCCAACATTAATTTGGTGAAGAAAAAATATTTCTTAGATTTGGATGAGGAAAAATCCAAGTCAAATTATTGAAGCACCAAAATCCATTTGTTGAACTTCTTGCTGACAATTGGTCAAGTCAAAACATATTGAAATGGATTAAAAACAATGACGATGGTTGTATTATGCAACAAAATATAATGACAAAGACATTTTGTTAGCATTATAAGTTACCCTTAGACTATTATAAGGAAAATCCGAGTACCCATTAGAATTTGAATAGTTAAATTGATTTTGGTAGGTGGGTTAGTAAGACTCTACAAGAAAGGAGAGGGTAGAAAACTAATTGCAGATTAATAATATTCCATCGGGACTGGAGTCATAATCATTCTTTAGATAAAAGGAAATTAAGTTGAGTTATCAGAAAAAATATATGTGATGGAAAATAGAAGAAACGAGAAGAAAAACATAAAGCAGAACATTCACCCAACAAAAATCCTCTCTACAAAAAGTGAATGAAAGGTTCTTGAACCAAAACAATGATTAATAGGAAAATTACAACAAACCCTATATTATTCAAGAATCTATTAATCAAAGGTATCTTTTGATCCTCAACATCAGCACTATGTTCAAATGAGATGACAAAGAGAAATTGAAACAAAGGAGTACAACCATCTGATATAACATCTCTCATGAATCTTCAATGGCAGAGATGATTACATCATGAAATGCCCTCAGGATTACAAATTAGCACACACAGATTTATGCCTACTCAATCTTTCTCTTGGGCCTGAAGACCCAACCCTTTAAACCTTGAACAATTTCAAATACATATATTAACCTCCATAACCATCTAGGGGCTCGAGATATTTAGTTTTTCCCAAAATAGCAAACAGTTACAACAGATAATAACAAACTAGAACCGATTCCTAGATTCTAGGGTTTTGTTACTTGACTAATTAAATGCATACAAATAAAAACAAACGACATGAGTTCGGTGGAAAAATAGATGATTCCTCATGGTGACTTGGCATGCTCCCTCCAGCTGGCAATCGAGTACACTCTAATGTGGGTTCACTCTGTAGTCACTAGCATATTTGGGTCATTTTGCGACGACTGTTTCGACACTCTTGTGATGTTATGTCCTTGACATTGTGACGAATCTGGAGTCTTTGAAATGTCATTTTATGTCATGTGCAAATTGCGACGAACTTGAACAAACATCGTAAGAGAGAAAACATAGGATATTGTGACAAAAAAAGAAATATCATCGCCAATACGACAATATAGGCAAACTATGTGAAACCAACATTTCGTCTCAATTGTGACGCCCATTGTGACAATAAATTTCATGGTTTATATAGAAAAAATGTCGTAATAATTTAATTAGTCGTCACACTGGCGACGACAACTTTTCATTGTTTACATAGCAAAACCGTCACATCAATTGAATTTGTCGTCGCGTGTGCGACGACAAGTTTTCCGTTGTTTATATAACAAAATCGTTGCATCAATTGAAGTTATCGTCACACATGCGACGACAACTTTTCGTTTTTATATAGAAAAACTGTCGCAACAATTGAAGTTATCGTCACATGTGCGACAAGAACTTTTCGTTTTTATACAACAAAACTGTCGCAACAATTGAAGTTGTCGTCGCATGTGCGACGACAACTTTTTGTTTTTATATAGCACAACTGTCGCAACAATTGAAGTTGTCGTCACACATGCGATGACAACTTTTAGTTTTTATATAGCACAACTGACGCAACAATTGAAGTTGTCGTCACACAGGCGACGACATATTTTCGTTGTTTATACAACAAAACTGTCGCATCAATTAAGGTTTGCGTCACAATTGCGATGACCAATATTTATTTAATATATATATATATATATATATATATTAGGCTGCAATTTTGATATTAATATTCATATTACCATAATAATTTTTTAATTTATATGTTCTCCATTACTAATAATTTATAAGACAATTAATGAATTCGAAGCTCTAGGACTGCTCTGAGTCGCTAAACCTAGAATCCGATGCCCTCTCTATCAAATCCATGAAGAATCTGTTGACCATCTGCTCCTCAATTGCCCCTTTGCAAAATAAGTCTGGTGGCATGCCCTGCCAGGAGGGATCCCTTCTTACCAACTCCCTCCTGACATAGCCACTCTGCTAAAATCCTGGGCCACCCTCTGTCCTTTCCCTCTCAAGGCCAACCCTCAAATCAAGTGTTGCTGGATTTCCCTCCCTAAATTCATCCTTTGGAAAATTTGGCTCAAAAGAAACTCCAGAATCTTCAGAAATCTGACCGCTTCGCCCAACATCGTTTCTGCCAAAGCCAAAGCCCTATTGGGAGACTGCCTCTCCTACCTTTGGCCTTGCACCAACTCCCTTTCTCTCAACTCCCCTGATAAAGATTGGATCCATAGCCTCTCTCCAGACCTCAAAGGCCCCCATCCTCTCACTAAGGATCACGAAATCTGGTGAACTATGGGAATTAGACTACTCTTGGGGGCTTGGAGTCGAATCCAATAATATAGCAGAAGCTCTAAGCCTTTGGCAAGGACTTATCCAATCCCAGAAGCTAGAAATAAAAGAAATAACGATGATAGGAGACTCTCGGATTTTAATCCAAGCTATGGTCACCAACACCTTGCCTACTTAAATGAATATGCACTACATTCTCAAGAAAATCATGCGGGTCTCTCGCTCCTTCCAAAAAATTGACTTATTTCATGTGCTACGTCATCTCAATGCCAAAGCCGAAAAGGCTTCCAAAGCCTCCACCCACTTGAGTAGGGTTCAACTCTCCCTAAATGGAACTTTTTTTTTTGTCCCTCTCCCTTAGCGACACCTAGTGAGTGCTCAGTTGGGCCTCCCGGGGCAATTGGCCTTTGTTCCCTCCCGATGTCACACTCGTGGCATCCATCCTTTGCCTCCCTTGTCTATCCCTTCTCCCATGCGACAGTACTTATCTACATTGTTTGTGTCCCCTCCCCTCCCCCTCCATGTCCTTCACCTCACATCCCTCCTACACCTCCACACAGATCTCTTATCCCTCCCGCATGGCACTCACGTGAGCCCCACCTCCTCCCATGGTGGCACACAAATGAGATACCATTAAATTCAGGAAGGTGGTGAACTGATCCTGCTCATCTTACTTTCCCAATGCTGTCTGGTTTCTCTCTTGGCTTGAGCTCCCAGTCTTTCCCCCAGTTAGTCTCTACCCATTTTCCTCGGCCAGGCCTCCCTCCTGTTCTTTTTCCACCACTCTCACAATGGAGTCCAATTCCAACTTAGCCAGCCCCCCTAATCCCTCGCCCTCCCTGGAACTCGAAATTCGTAGGATGAAACACACTCTTGGCATGCATAGAGGATTCTTGCTCCGTCTTGACGGGGAAGGAGGTTGAAGGTTCAAAATGATGGAGGAATATCCAATCCAGCTAAGGGAGGAAGCGGTAGAATATCTCACCTACACAACTCAGCAAGCTAACAACAAAATTGTTGATCTGGAACCAAGAATTGAAAAGATGGAAATTCAAACTACAAGACAGAGCCACCAGACAGATGCAGGGGGGAAGGCGACCACGAGCGCAAGCTCCTCCATCCCGGGTCGGAAGGTTTAATCCTAAATTCCTCTTTTCTGGAATTAGTTCTTTTTGGATCTCTGTTTCTCTTCTTTGTAAGTTGGAGTATAGGCCCTTATGCAACTGAGACAATCGCATTGTAAGCCAGTTCTTATTCTAAGTTTAGTTATATTTTGGACTCTCGGTTGTTATGGGAATTCTAAGAATTTATAGCATGGCAACCCCTTTTGTAATCTCGAAGCTCCGGCACTGATCGCAGGGCTGAATTATGTAAATTTTCTCTATAGTGGTTATGCCACTAGTTTTAATATATAAATCCCTTTCTTGTGTAAAAAAACAAAATATTACCATAATAGACTTAAGACTAGTCTATTATATGAAAGTTCACAATCATTCACATGATAAGTTTCAAAGGCATAATTAAAATATGTTTCTCTCTTTCATATGGTAGCTAACAACAAGAGAAAATATGTATTATACCAAGTCATACATAACACTATTGGACACTTGCTATATGATCATTTCATACCTGCTCATTATGAAGAGTTGCATACAACCCACTCAAAACTATCATTCAAAGTAAACAACATAGCATAACCTTCAAGATGAAGAAAAATAGTTAAAAATGGTATTATCCAAAGCATAACAAGTACAATTTCATGTTCAACAATTAAACACATATATGCATTCATATCAATAGACATGCATTCAAATTAATGGACATATACAATCATATTCATGAATAATAATTTCACTCTGCATAAATAAGAGGTCTACTCATTCAATGCATACATGACACTCAAGGGTGGTTACAACTAAGTCTTGTTAACAATACAAATATACCACCAAAGTTATTGGTTTAACATCAATCAAACTCATTCATAGTATCTCTAAGACAAATTCCTCTTACCAGACATCTACAACACCGTGGATGAAAGGTATCTTCACTTTTAAACATGGAAATCCTTAGGAACAAGGTTAATACATTTAAACCCATATACACTAAATAAAGGTAAGGATCATCAATCTATCAACCTCTTAACCTTCTAGGTAAAC
>ML779107.1:137861-155373 GCA_009831015.1 Picea engelmannii | reverse complement strand
CAAAGCGGTCACAGGTTTACCAGAACTCAAGGTTGACCATGAAGGCGTATGCAATGGATGTGCACAAGGGAAGAACATCAAGAACCCTTTTCCGAAGAGAGACAACAAAGCAGAAGGAGTCCTAGAGCTCATTCATTCAGATGCATGTGGCCCAATGCCATCATCCTCCATTAGTGGGTATGTATATTATGTATCATTTATTGATGATTATTCTCGTAAGACCTAGGCATATTTTTTGAAATCTAAAGATGAAGTGTTCAGAAAGTTCAAGGAATTCAATGACTTGATAGAGAATCTTTCTGAAAGAAATATTAAGATACTCAGGTCAGATAATGGAGGAGAATATACCTCAAAATAGTTTGTGAACTTCTGCAAAGATGTTGGGGTCAAGAGGTAACTCACTACTCCCTATAATACCCAACAAAACGGTGTAGTTGAACGAAAGAACATAATGATAATGGAAGATGTGAAGACTAAGATCCATGATCAAGATATTTCTATGTGCTTATGGGCATAAGCAGCAATGGTAGTTGTATATGTGCAGAACGGATTGTCCCATAGTGCACTTGGGCTCAAGACCCCGGAAAAGATGTTCACCAGAAATAAGCCAGAGGTAATCCATCTTAAAATATTTGGTTGCCCAGTATTAATCCATATACCGAAAGAGAAGAGAAACAAGATGGAACCTTCAGGAAAGAAGAGAATATTTGTGGGATACTGTGAGGTCTCCAAGGCCTTCAGAATCTATATACCAGGTCACCATCACATTGAAATCAGTAGGGATGTGACCTTTGATGAAGATGCAGCGCTCAAGAAATCAAGAATATGCCAGCTTGAAGAAGTATATGAAGAGGAACCTGTAATCCCTAGAACTGTAGTGAGGGAGGTTCCCAAAGCCGCAGAACCACTGAGGGAAGTTGTAACTTCCCCTGATGAGGATATTCTAGAATACCATGATATATTATAAGTTCAAGAACCTCCTCAGATGATGATCCTCCATAAAATAAAGCCATCTTGGGATAGAGATCTTATTCAATATGGAGAGAAGTATGGTGTTCCCAAAGGAACTACGAGACAGGTGAAAAGACCAAAGCCATTCTCCAGTTATATGACTTTGATGTGTGATATTCTAGAGGAGGAGCCTACCTTCTTTGAAGAATCCATTCAGAGGAAAGAATGGGCAGATGCCATGACATAGGAATACCAATCCATAATAAAGAACAAAGTATAGGAAATAGTTCCCAGACCGAAGAGTAAAGATGTGGTATCCTCCAAATGGCTCTTCAAAATAAAACATGTTGCTGATGGAAGTATTGAGAAGTATAAAGCAAGATTTTTCTCTCGTGGCTTTTCTCAAAAGGAAGGCATTGACTATGAAGAGACATTCACTCTTGTAGCCAGATACACTTCGATCAGAACCATCATAGCTCTTGCATCTAAGATGAAGTGGAAGTTACACCAGATGGACGTGAAGACAACTGTCCTAAATGGTGTCATCGAAGAGGAAGTGCATATAGAGCAACCTCAAGGATTTGAAGTTGAAAATAGGAAGTCTCATGTCTGCAAATTGAAGAAATCCTTATACAGATTGAAGCAAGCTTTTGGAGCTTGGTATGGTCGGATAGACAGTTTTCTGACGAACTTGGGCTTTAACAAGAGTAAAGAAGATTCTAACCTCTACTTCAAGGTTATGAACGATGAGCCAGTAATATTACTACTATATGTGGATGACTTGTTCTTAACCGGAGAAGAAAATCTCATCACTGAATGTAAGAAGAGACTTGCCTCAGAATTTGAAATGAAAGACCTTGGCCTAATGCATTATTTCTTAGGTCTTGAGGTATGGTAGAGTCCACAGAGGATCTTCCTTAACCAAGGGAAGTATGTAGTTGAAATCCTGAAGAGATTCGACATGCTGGAATGCAAGTCCATGAATACACCCATGGAAGCGAAGCTGAAGCTATTGGTCAACACTTCATTAGAATTGATTGATGCCACGTTGTATAGACAGATTATTGGATCGCTGATGTACCTGATGAACACCAGACCAGACATTTATTTTTCCATGAACACCTTGAGTCAGTTTCTGTTAGAACCCATACATGTTCACCTGGTGGTTGCAAAACATGTGATGAGGTACCTTAAGGGTACAATAGATTGTGGTCTCAGCTATGCTGGAGATCATGATTTCACATTGAGTGGATATACTGATGCAGATTGTGCAGGAAGTGTTTCTGACAGGAAAATCACTTCAGGATGTTGTTTCAGTTTGGGATCAACCATGATCTTGTGGCAGAGTAGAAATAAATCCTACATTGCTCTCAGCACAGTGGAAGCATAATACATTGCTGCATTTTCTTCCATTTGCCAAGATATATGGCTTCAAAAGTTGTTGACCGATCTATTTGACCTAGATATGGAAGCAACCATGATCCTATGTGACAACCATAGCTGCATAAATATGACAAAGAATCCTATATTCCATGACAGGTCGAAGCACATAGAGATCCAATATCATTACATCCGTGACATGGTGCAGAGAGGAGCCTTAAATCTCCATTACGTTATCACAGATGAACAGGTTGTTGATGTGTTGATGAAGCCTCTATCTCATGTAAAGTTTGAGCACTTTCAATATAAGCTTGGTATAGTCCGAAAGGACCTTCCTCGAAAGGGGGAGTAGTTGCTGTGATGAGACATCTCTTGCTTCTAGATTCAGTGTTGTGATGTAAAGAAAGAAGATGTGATGAGACTAGTATTGTGCTTTCGGCTTGAAAGATGTGACGTAAAGCCAGTCTAGTATCTTGCTTCCAACATGATGGTTGTGATGTAAAGCAATAAGACATGATGAGACTAGTACTGTGCTTCCAGCTTGACAGTTGTGACATAAAGTCGCTCTAGTATCTTGCTTCCAACTTGATGGTTGTGATGTAAAGCAAGACGATGAGATGAGACTAGCACTGAGCTTTCGACTTGACAACTGTGACGTAAAGCCAATCTAGTATCCTGCTTCCAGCTTGATTGTTGTGACGTAAAGCAAGACGAGTTTCTTACTTCCAGCTTGACTGTTGCGACATAAAGCAAGACTATGAGATGAGACTAGAAATGTGCTTTCGGCTTGACAGTGGTGACGTAAAGCCAGTCTAGTATCCTGCTTCCAGCTTGATTGCTATGATGTAAAGAAGGATGAGTTTCTTACTTCCATCTTGACTGTTCTGACGTAAAGCAACACGAGCACTATGCTTCCAGCCTTACAGCTGTGACGTAAAGCCAGTCCAGTATTATGATGATGAGCCAGCCTCGTGTTGTGATGATGATGTATTAGTTTTATACTAATACATATTGATGCAGATGATGATTGCATTCCTTTGAGAATGACGATGATGTCGATGAAGAAAACTTCCGATGATTTATAGATACGCCAGTCAATGTTCCAAGTTGATATTGATGATGTTTTCCTCTCACTTGATGTTGTTGATGATGTTGTCCTCTCTCTCTCACTTGATGTTGTTGAAGACTACCCTTCTTGTTAAGGGGGGGTGTTGAAATAATGTAACTGCAAAGTGTATTATTATTATTATTTGATATCTTATTCATTGGATCAATCCCCATTGTGGATTTATCATGTCGGCTATTGTAAAAGGACCAAATCCCCTTTTGTGGAGTGGTCATAATGTAATTATAATAGGCAAAAGAAGAATCTAACCTCAGAATATATTTAAGAGGCCCTAGAATATAATAAAGGTGGTTATAACCACCCAGTTTGAGAAGTCGACCTTGCTAGTGAAGAGACACTTCACACATGCCATATTTGTATAGATAAGGAGGCTAGCGCCTCACTTAGACACACACCTCACTTTCTCATTGAGAGACAAGTTTCAGGATTGTAGTTGGAGAAGAGAGAGAGAGAGAGTGGCGCATGTTTGGGAGAGGATCTTCTGTATTAGCTTGAGTTATTTCTTGGAATTGTATTGGCTATCTATAATAAGGAAGTTTTGCTGGGTTTTCTTCCCCTAGAGGGTTTTCTAGGATAAATTTTATGTCTCTTGTGATTGTGTATTTCTCAATGATCTTGTGTTATGCTATTGTTATCTATTGAAATGCAAAGAACTATAATAATGGCTTAAACATTAACACTTTCACAGCATGTAGTAGCTCGCTGCGAAATCTGTGTTTCATATTTCACTCATTCTAGGAAATTCTTCCATTCATCTGGGTAATGTTTTTGCAAATAGAAAAGAATGGAGACACCATCTTCATTTTCCAATTGAAGTTATTTCAATAAAAAGAGATCATCCTCCTGAAAATATTTGAACTTCGTTAATCCTCTACTTCCTGTCAAAGAATCTTCCATGGGCTTGCATAGCACTTCCCCTTGCATTATCATTTATTTTCCAATCAAACCCTACAACAATTTTCTGGGAAGAATACCTACTCCACTTGCACCTCCCAACACAAGAATGGATTTTCCAGGACCAAAATCTGCTCTTAACACAATTTTTCAACTCCTTCAAACAATTCCAAATGTCACACAATACAAATACAGTCAACTTCATTTGGATAAGAAAATTAAAGATGGTATCATACATATTCAAAGCATCTAGTGTAAGTATCATGTGCAATTTTGATGCAAAAATATATAACTTTTCTTTACATTCATCTCCTTCACATGAACAACTTTGCAGGGACGATTCTAGCAATGCCTGAACCTCTTTCAGTCTGCCATCCTTGCACTGTGTTGGAACAAATATTGAAATTTTGGCTTTCGGTAGATTAGGAGGAAAAAATTTATAGTGTTTAGCTACCGAAAGTGCAGACTTTCGGTAGCTTAAATCTCAGGTTTCATTTTCCCTTAGCTGCTGAAAGTGTAGATGCATTTTTACCCAGAAATCAAGTCACGAGGAGGTACTAAAAGAATGCAAGAAATGACAATAAAATCTCTATAACAAGGTTTTACATAAATGCCACGTCACCATTTCGGGTTTTTGGCAGTCGGGGGTTTGGCCGACATAAGATTTTGACCATTGCTACCTTTCCCCGAAACCCGAAACCCAAAATCAAGGTTTCAACACTTTCGGTGGCTTACGGTGCTCTGAAATCACATTGTTAGCTATCGAAAGAAAGGACTTTCGGTGGCTAAGATACCCCTGTTTTTGGCCTATTAGCCACTCAAATCGCAGGTTTTTCCAAAAAAAAATGGCCTGTGGGAAAACTCACTTTTCTCAACCTTGGAGAGGTCGTTTTACATGTTTGAATAGTCTATTGACATATATAGATCCTAAGATTTCCAGTGGTATCTTGAGCTCCTAATTTAGAGCTGGGGAAGGTAGGAAAAAGTTCCCCGCAATATGGAGCTGCAGACATGACCCAAAAATGTAGGAACGCGCCCAGATTTTAGTTAAATAACTGCCAGTTCATTTCTTAGTCTATTTTGAGGTCATTTCTCATCTGTTATACGCTAGAGGCTTATATATTGTATATCTCTTTGAGACAGAAGAGGGGTAAAAAAGACACACATGAGTAGTACTCCTGGGCTGTAGCATTTGTTTTCATGTTTAAATAAAAGAGTGCAGAGCCATTTTTAATCTACAGTAGAGATTCTTGTGATTTTGTTTGCAGAGAATGTCTTATTTCTTTGTTCTCACATCTTTTCACTTCATTTTATTTCCATTTTCTTCCCGATTTGTGATGGTGTTTGTAATGGAATTCATCTGTTTGTTAGATTCTCTATTGGAGGACATGTTATAGGTTGTTTCTTATAGAGATCTGAAGGTTCAGAATTCATCCTTGGATAGATGCTTTGTCCCAACCATCTCTTTCCACTAATTTATGCTTGGAATTCACTCATTGCTAAGTGCTCCTTGCATTTTGATATGTTTTCTCTCTATTATGTTGCCATACTTTTATAAATCCTTCTCTTTGTAATCAGCTTCTACCTCACCTATGTTCCATGGATTTCCATCACCGAAACACTCTTATTATTTGCTTGATCATTTGAATCCATTCCCAATGGACTACCTCCTGTTCCAACCCACCAACCCTAAAAACCCAAAACTTTATGTTACCCACAGATTTGCCCACTTTTAAGGTTATTGAATATCCTATTGTGACATATTTTTGAGAGATCCCTCTCAGGTTGGAAGGGGCAGTTTCCAATCAAAAGTGGTTCGAGGTTATCTCAGAATTTACTTGCATGCAACCCAAGTCAAGTCTGAGTGACAAAATTTATTTCATTTAAAATGTGCTAAGTCTTGGCTCTATTACAGCCTAGAGTCAATTCTTGCTACAACATTTTCTGGCATTGTTGTCGGGGATGGAGGACAAAGTGATCTTCCCTCGGATACGAAAAAAAGTTAAGATCTATCTCTTGATGGTGAACAAGGGATAGGCATTCAATTGGCTGTGATCATTCACCTAGCGACTCCTTGGTTCGAAGACTCTACATGATTCATTGGCAACTCCACTGGACTCAAAATGTCGAATTCATTCGCTACTTGGATTTTTGCAAGGTTTGCTCCTCTGGACTTTACAAATGTTTATGGTTTTCCCAACACTGTTCCAGACATTAAAGTTTGGGAAGATGTCCTTCCTAAATTTGGAGAATATGCGGACGACAATCCCGCTCATTGCTTGTTTGAATTACACAAGCTCATGGATGAATTAAATATACATCATGAAGATGTCCTCATGAAGTTGTTTATGTTTTCGTTGGAAAGAGATGCTAGAATTTGGTATAAATATTTACCCCATTATAGTATTCCTTCATTGAAATATTTTCACATACTTTTTCATCAACATTGTAAAAGAATCTACTCAGATGAAATACTTTTTGAAGATTGTTGTAATATAGAATTTATATGACAAAAAGATCAAACAAATCCTCTTGAAGAGGAGGAAGAAATATCAGAAATTTCTCAAGTTGATGAAGATGATCAGTATGAGGAAGAGTTGGCTCATAAAGAAGATGGATATGATAGCTCTTGTGATCATATTCAAGAAGACGATATTCATCATCATGGTCAACCTGCAGAAAAGAAAGAAAGGAATTGTTGTTTTATCCAGAAAACAAAGAGCCCACCTTGTCCTTTGACTGAAGAAGAAACAGATCTGCTCCTACATAGTCATGTTACAGCCCCTGCTTACACATATTTACAGTGTATACATAGTCCCAGATACGAGAGTCAGACTTCTTCCATTTCTGAAAATGTAAATCTGATTTTAAACAATGACAGTCATGTTTTTGATAAAACCTTACAGGAAGTTAATGAACCTATTTATGATGATGATTTGCAGCCAATAAATCAACTTGTAAGCCTTGTTTTGTTTCATGAAGAGGATAGGGTTATCACAATTAATAGTCTTGAAGGAATTTCGTTGTTCAAGGATGTTTTAGACTGTGATTTGGAGGAGTATAAATCTGAGATAGAAAGCATGCCAGAGAAAGGACCAGAGTTGCTCACGGTTGATGTCCCGATCATTTGTCTGACTGATGACCCTCTTGAGTTATCTGCGAAACCTAAATATGATGAGTATAGTGATGATGAAGAGGATTTTAAAGATTTGTTGTCTAATGAAATTTCATCAAATCCTACTTATCAACTAAAAGATGATCAAAAAAGTATTAATGCTATGGTTGAAGATAGATATGAGTCTGTTGTTGAAGAGTCCAGTGAAGATCCTTTTAACTTTGATACATCCTCCAAAGATATCATTGTTGGAGAGGGTGATCATAAATTTTTTCATGATATATATTTTCAGACTCAGTTTTCATTTGATCATTATCAAGACAGTAATGTAGGAAATGAAGAACATATCTCTTCTTCCCTCTTAAAAATTGTCAGTTGTAATAGGTCAGCATTTCATAGTGATGCATTCATATCATAATGATATGATGAAGGAGAGAAGACAAGTTCAAATCAGCATTTGATCATGCATGTTTCGCCAGCAAATATTAAGCAGTCCACATTTAACATTCAGATCAGGAAAGGCAGCGAGCAACAACATTTCAGTCAATTAGAACAATGAAAAATGAGGTATTTCTATGTGACTTTTATGATCCCATTGTTGATTATTTGGAGTCAATAAGAAGCATAGATGTCAAAACATTCTTGTCAAAGGAGAGTCAATTTTGTCTTCTTTTAGAACTACATTTCTGCATGCTATGGTTTACTATATTTTTTGGCTACAGATCAAAGAAGATATCAGTAAATTGGTTTCTTATATGGCTTCATTGGAAACGTGATTTCACTTGATAAGAGGTAGTACAGTTGCTTAGAGGAGGTGTAGCCAGGAGAATAAGCTCTTCATATGAACAGCTATATCATTTTCAGTTGTTGATTTCTTGAATAAGAAAATCAGGATATAGGCAGGCTACATGGTTTCCGAAGATCAGTTTCATAGAAATTATGACTCCATAGCCCAATGAATGCATAAGCAGTTTTTTTCGGAAAGGTGCAAGCAAAGTGACAGGGTTCAACATTTGATAAGGTTGATCTCAGGTCGCTAAATGGATGAAGGCACTTGGTCTATTGTTCTTGGCGCTTTGCAGGAAAGCGCCATCCCTAGATGGAGCCTATGTTGGAACAAATATTGAAATTTTGGCTTTCGGTAGCTTAGGAGGAAAAAAATTATAGTGTTTAGCTACTGAAAGTGCATACTTTTGGTAGCTTAAATCTCAGGTTTCATATGCCCTTAGCTGCCGAAAGTGTAGATGCGTTTTTACCCAGAAATCAAGTCATGAGGAGGTACTAAAAGAATACAATAAATGGCAATAAAATATCTATAACAAGGTTTTACATAAATGCCACGTCACCATTTCGGGTTTTCGACAGTCGGGGGTTTGGCCGGCATAAGATTTTGACCATTACTTTGTTTCCCCGAAACCCGAAATCGGGGTCTTAGGACTTTCGGTGGCTTACGACGCTCTGAAATTGCACTGTCAGCTGCTGAAAGCCAGGACTTTCAGTGGCTAAGATACCCCTGTTTTTGGCCTGTTAGTCACTGAAATCGTAGGTTTTTCCAAAAAAAAATGGCCTGTGGGAAAACTCACTTTTCTCAACCTTGGAGAGGTCATTTTACACGTTTGAATAGTTGATTGACATCTATAGATCCTAATATTTCTAGTGGTATCTTCAGATCCTAGTTTAGAGATGGGGAAGGTAGGAAAACATTCCCCGCAAGATGGAGCTGCAAACATGACCCAAAAATGTAGGAACACGCCCAGATTTCAGTTAAATAACTGCTAGTTCGTTTCTCAGTCAGTTTTGAGGTCGTTTCTCATCTGTTATACGTTGGAGGCTTATATATTGTATATCTCTTTGAGAGAGAAGAGGGGGAAAATAGACACACAGGAGTAGTACTCCTGGGCTATAACATTTGTTTTCATGTTTAAATAAAAGAGTGAAGAGCCATTTTTAATCTATAGCATAAGTTCTTGTGATTTTGTTTGCAGAGAATGTCTTATTGCTTTGTTCTTGCATCTTTTCACTTGGTTTTATTTCCATTTTCTTCTGAATTTGTGATTGTGCTTGTAATGGAATTCCTCTGTTTGTTAGATGCTCTATTATAGGACATGTTATAGGTTGTTTCTTGTATAGATCTGAAGGTTCATAATTCATCCTTGGATAGATGCTCTGTCCCAATCATCTCTTTCCACTGATTTATGCTTGGAATTCACTCATTGCTAAGTCCTCCTTGCATTTTGATATGTTTTCTCTCTATTCTACTGCAATACCTTTATAAATCCTTCTCTCTGTAATCAACTTCTACCTCACCTCTGTTCCATGGATTTTCATCGTCGAAACACTCTTATTATTTTCTTGATCATTTGACTCCATTCCCAATGGAATACCTCCTGGTCCAACCCACCAACCCTAAAAACCCAAAACTTTATGTTACCCACATATCTGCCCACTGTTAAGATTATTGAATATCCTATTGTGACATATTTTCGAGAGATCCCTCTTGGGTTGGAAGGGGCAGTTTCCAATCAAAAGTGGTTCGAGGTTATCTCAGAATTTACTTGCATGCAACCCAAGTCAAGTCTGAGTGACATAATTTATTTCATTTAAAATGTGCTAAGTCTTGGCTCTATTACAGCCTAGATTCAACTCTTACGACAACACACAGTGTTCTCACAAATCTTGTTTCCATTCTGAAATTGTTATTCGACACCATTCTTTGACACTTGGGCGTTAAATTTGGATCCTTTGACAACTTTTGGGTATGAGCACACTACTTATATGAAGATTGCAACACTACATTAACCCCTAATCCATTAAGTCTTTCTTGATATTTTGTGTGATGAGTACTATTCATTAGTCACCTACATGTGACCCAAATCTAAGATCAATAAATTCAATGATATCCTCACCTCTCGCTGTAGCAAAAACCTAGTTATTTTTAT
Source organism: Picea engelmannii (assembly GCA_009831015.1). Classification (NCBI taxonomy): domain Eukaryota; kingdom Viridiplantae; phylum Streptophyta; class Pinopsida; order Pinales; family Pinaceae; genus Picea; species Picea engelmannii. The sequence goes on along the minus strand of ML779107.1, from coordinate 144,968 downwards.
CATCCACATATCTTCTGGAACCACCAAAGAATAAATAAAAGGGAAATTACAAAATATTTTAGCAATGATAACTTGGCATCATGGGCGATCTTTTTTAAGCAGATGGCATTTTTCCTCAATGGTGCCCTTCCATTAATTGACTTCCCTACTCCTGTCTTTGAATGAGAAATAAAACGCTGCATGTAAACTATCATTTAGCACTTTCAAATCCTTGACATCTTAGTGCATAGGGTTTCTATCTATGTGGTAGAGGCTCGATGCTCTTGTCACACCTGGCACTTGGATTCTAGAGACACCGGAATTTGACACTTGTTGCTCAATGCTTCTGTGGATATAATGGCACTTGTCTTCGATATCTGGAAAATATATAAACCCTTCTTTAGCATCATTTGTTTATGGCGTTGGTGGGATATATCCCACATTCTTCAACTAAATAAATGTTTTGGTGTTTATATACACCACTTCTCATGTGCATTAGTAGTGCGTAGTGCACATATAATGTTCCTCATGGGATCCTACCTTTGGTGGCTTGACGCTTGATATTGAGATTTGATTTGGTGTTGTGTGTTGGCTTGTTGTCCGGTGTTGTGTGACCTTAGGTTCTTAGCTAGTATACTTTTAGTGGTACATGTGGGAATATAGAGATTGGGCAAGACACCACAAAATCCTCCAAGACACCTGAGAGAAAAATTAGCCTTAAAAAACTAATTTTTTATTTGCACAACCTTGTAGACTTTTGTCCCAAAATTATCTATTTTTTTCGATCACAACAATTGGTATTTAACAACCAACTTCCTAGAGCTACTAAATCATCAAGTTCACTAGCACTGCAAAAGTGCCATAATGCTGCAAAAAATGAGCAAATTTGATAAGGAAATTTTTTGTGCTAACATAGGCTCCATGGGGGATGGCATACTCGGTGTTGTGTGACCTTAGGTTCTTAGCTCGTAGAATTTCAGTGGTACATGTGGAAATATATATATTGGGCCTTAGGCCCAATAATTTTAGTAAAAAGCACAAAACCTTGCAAGACACCACAAAACCCTACAAAACACCTAAGAGCAAAATTAGCCTTAAAAAACTAATTTTTTATTTGCACAACCTTGTATACTTTTGTTCCAAAATTATCTATTTTTTTCGATCACAAAAATTGGTATTTAACAACCGGCTTCCTGGAGCTACAAAATCATCAAGTTCACTAGCACTGCAAAAGTGCCATAACGCTGCAAAAAATGACCAAATTTGATAAGGAAAATTTGTGTGCTAACATAGGCTCCATGGGGGATGGCATGCTCAGTGTTATGTGACCTTAGGTTCTTATCTCATAGAATTTCAATGGTACATGTGGAAATATAGAGATTGGTCCTTAAGCCCAATTAACCACAAAACCCTGCAAGACACCTGAGAGCAAAATTAACCTTAAAAAACTATTTTTTTATTTGCACAACCTTGTAGAAGTTTTTCCCAAAATTATCTATTTTTGTCAACAATTGGTATTTAACAACCAGCTTCCTGGAGCTACGAAATCATCAAGTTCACTAGTGTTGCAAAAGTGCCATAATGCTACAAAAAATGACCAAATTTGATAAGGAATTTTTTTGTGCTAACATAGGCTCCATGGGGGGTGGCATGCTCCCTGCGAGTTACAAAGAACTTTGCATACCATTGTTCTTTATCCATTGGGTTGTTCCCAATTCAAAGGCTGCCAAACTGAAATCCAACCGTATTGTACAACAAGATGAAAATATTGCTGCTGAAAACATTATACTAAAAACCAAATGAAAACTATTGAATGCTAAAAAGATGCTCAAAAATTTGATCTTATTAGCAAACCATCCTACTCTAACAACTTATCCATGAGCTACTTATTCATGTGAATTAAAAAACCCAATGCAACCATGCAAGTGTCTTTTCTATTGTTTGACCTCCTTACATTTGTTTCTTCAAACGAAAAATGAAATACCTACTTGATAGAAACTCGAATAAAAGCTTGCAAACAAATTCAATGTTGAAAAAATCCGAAGAACAGGGTCTACTTACTGACTCTAGAAATGATGCAAAAGGGTCTTCATAAAAAAGCATACTGATCTCACTTTGTATCAACCCTCCCACTACTCTCTTTCTTTCATGAAAATCCAACTGATGGTGGTCACAAAAAGGTTGAAAAGTTTCATAAGAATGTTGCAATGAAACACCTTCTGGGTAAGCAAACATTTTTTTTTGCAATACTAACTCTTCACCATCATTGTTTTCCAATTCATAGTTGTCAATGGCTTCATTTCTAAAATGATGAAACCTTCCATATAACAAGCTACAAGGTCATGAAAAACATGAGAAGGTTGTTGATTTATAATATTGTCATTGTGCTCCAAAAAAACTATATGATTTTGCATCATCTCAAATCCCTTTCCTTCATTGATAATTTCAAAATTATTTTTCAGAAACTTAAATGAAGAAAATCACAATGGCAAAGAATTTCCTTCAAAAGACTCAGTACTTTCCTCATGGTCAATGGCATAACCATCATATATAGGATGAGTGCTTTCATCTAACTTCTTCAAAATAATCATTTTCTAATGCAACTAGTTGTTCGTGAAAATCAACATCATATTAATTTTCATGCTCATCATATATAGGTAGATCAAATACCTCTGTGTAATCATCAACATGAAAATTTGGGATAGCGACTTGCTCTTCAACAAGATGATATTTATCCTCTGCAAAAACATCATCATTAAAAACTTCAGAAAAATTCATGGTGTAACAAGTCTTCTGCTCATGCACTTCATTCTCTTCCTCTGCATTTGAAACCTCATCTTGAGTCTGATATGAGAGATTTACACGTGCTCAAAGATTGTCTTCTATTTCCTGGGAATCATTGAACATATGTTACAAGGACAAGGACTTCCTCTCCATGAGAAGAAAAGATAAGTTTGGATGGAATGTTTTTTCATAACACAACGTAGCAATAACTTCAGAGGGATGGATATCTATAGGCATGCTGAGATAAAAGTTGTAAAATCTCATGTTGAACTGGGTGACAACTTCATCCTCCTCTCTTCTCGAGGAATTAAACTTAGTTAAGTACTGATCGAAGGATTTTTTTTCACCCAAGTATCTAAAAAATGCACAATGAAAATCAGCGCATGAACCAATAGAACAATCTTCCAAATTTTTGAACCATAATGCAACATCTCCAAATAAGGATTTGCAGAGTAACCTAATAGCTACATCCTCATGGAAAATTTCAAAATTATCAATGACATTCTGAAAAACTACCAAGTGCTTCTCAGTTGTGATATGGTCTTCTCCAATAAACCGAGGAAGACACTCGATAAAATTGAGAGGGTAAGGATGGAGGCAATATGGAAGCCTTAAAGGTTTAAAACTTTTCTCTCTAATTCTAGACTAAACTATAGTGGGATGAAAGTAAGGTTCAATAGGTTAATTGCAAGTTTCAACAAAAATGGTAGAAGGTAATGGATCAACTTTACTATCTACATAATGACAAGAATGATCAGGTTCAGGATATATGAGTATATGTGCATCGTCTTTCTCATGTGTTTCAAAAGAAGGAATAGGTTCAACATCAACAATGTAAGAAGAGGATAAATCTTCTTCTTTCAAGGAGGGATATACAACAAAAGGTTCATTATCATCAGAGTAAACAAAGCAAATGATGATTCTCCTTATGGAAGGAAAATACAAGAAAGAGATGACAAAAAATAACTTAAGTTCCTAAAAGAAACTTATAACTTGATACCTAGACTTCTTGTGTCTTCCTTTCATTTTTATGTCTAGGATCGTTCTTCAGTGGAGTATTATAACTCTATTCGAATCACCTGCAAGTTCTTCAAATGTGTGGAGTCATCAAGTGAAATATGCAATATGTTATGTCACCAATCCTTGTTCACCATCAAGAACTGGTCATAATCTTTGTCGTACAACCCAAGGAAGATATATTTGTGTCTCTATTCCTCGACAACGACACCATAAATGTTAGCACTAGAAGTTACCCTTAGACTTCTATAAGGATAATCCCAATACCCATCATAATCTAAATAGTTAAATTGAGTTTGGTAGGTGGGTTAGTAAGACTCTACAAGAAAGGAGAGGGAAACAAACCAATTGCAGAGAAATAATATTCCATTGGGCATGGAGTCATAATCATTATGTAGATCAAAAGAAATTAAGTTGAGTTATTAGACAAAATATATTTAATGAAAAATAGAAGAAAGGAGAAGAAAAACATAACGTAGAACATTCACCCAACAAAAATCCTCTCTGCAAAAAGTTAATGAAAGTTACTTGAACAAAAATAGTCATTAATAAGCAAATTACAGCAGACCCTAGCAGACCCTCTACTGTTCAATAATCTATTAATCAAAGGAAACTTTTGATCCTCAACATTTGCACTATGTCAAATGAGATAATGAAATGACAAAGAAAAATTGAAACAAAGAAGAATAATCTATTAATCAAAGGAAACTTTTGATCCTCAACATTTGCACTATGTTCAAATGAGATGACAAAGAGAAGTTGAAGCAAAAGAGTACAACCATATGATATAACATCTCTCATGAATCTTCAATGGTATAGAGGATTACATCATGGAATCATGAAATGCCCTCAAAATGCCCTCAAAATGAGCACACAGATTTCTGCCTACTCAAGCTTTCTCTCGGGCCTCAAGACCCAACCCTTCTAACCTTCAACAATTTCAAATATATATATATTAACCTCCATAATCCGTCTAGGGGCTCGAAATCTTCAATTTGTCCCAAAATAGAAAACAGTTACAATAGATAATAACAAATTAGAATTGATTCCAAGATTCTAGGGTTTTGTTACTTGACTAATTAAATGCATACAAATAAAAACAAACTACATGAGTTCGGTGGAAAAATAGATGATTCCTCGAGTCCTCATGGTGATTTGGCATGCTCCCTCCACCTGGAAGTAGAGTATACTCTGATGTGGGTTCACTCTGTACTTTAGCAGCGACCAGGTGAAACTCGTTGCAAAAACAACTTCTTCAGTACTTTCGCAGCGTGTAGCAGCTCGGGGCGAAATCTTTGTTTCATATTTCACTCGTTCTAGGAAATTCTTCCATTCATCTGGGTAAATTTTTTTCAAATAGAAAATAATGGAGACACCATCTTCATTTTCCAACTGAAGTTCTTTCAATAAAAGGAGAATATCACGCTGACAAGATTTGAAATTATCTGATCCTCAAACCCTACAACAATTTTCTGGGAAGAACACCTACTCCACTTGCACCTCCCAACACAAGAATGGATTTTCCAGGACCAAAATCTGCTCTTAACACAATTCATCAACTCCTTCAAACAATTCCAAATGTCACACAATACAAATACAGTCAGCTTCATCTGGGTCAGAAAACTGAAGATGGCAGCATACATATTCAAAGAATTAGTGTAAGTATCATGTGCAATTTTGATGCAAAAATATATAACTGTTTTTTACATCCATCTCCTTCACACGAAGACCTTTGCAGGGCCGATTCTAGCAATGCTTGAAACTCTTTCAATCTTCCATCCTTGCACAACGTTCTCACAAATCTTGTTTCCAATCCGAAATTTTTATTGGGCACCATTCTTTGACACTTGGGAGTTAAAGTTGGATCCTTTGACAACTGCTGTGTATGAGCACACTATTTATATGAAGATTGCAACACTACAATACCCCTGATCCATTAAGTCTTTCTCGATATTTTGTGTGATGAGTATTATTCATCAGTCACCTACATGTGACCCAAATCTGAGGTCAATAACTTCAATGATACCCTCACCTCTTGCTGTAGCAAAAACCTGGTTATTTTTATCACCTACATTTTCTTCTGGAACCGCCCAAGCATAAATAAAAGGGAAATTACAAAATATTTTAGCAATGATAATTTGGCATCATGGGCGATCTTTTTTAAGCAGATGGCATTTTTCCTCAATGGCGCCCTGGCATTAATCGACTTCCCTACTCCTGTCTTTGAATGAAAAATAAAACGCTGCATGTAAACTATCATTTAGCACTTTCAAATCCTTGACATCTTAGTGCATAGGGTTTCTATCTATCCGGCAGAGGCTCGATGCTCTCGTCACACCTGGCAATTGGATTCTAGAGACACCGGAATTTGACACTTGTTGCTCAATGCTTCTGTGGATTCTTCGATACCTAGCAAATATGTAAACCCTTCTTTAGCGCCTTTTTTATGGTGTTGCAGGGATATATCCCACATGCTCCCGCTGAATAGATCTTTTGGTGTTTATATACACCACTGCCCATAGTAAAGATTGATGCGAAGTGTACATTTAGAGCTCTTCACAGGTTCCTCCCGTAAGTGGCTTGATCTTGTGCTGCAAGACACGAGAGAAAAATTAGCTTTTTATTGTAGAATTTTGTCCCAAAATTATTTATTTTTATCGATCAAAACAATTGGAATTTAATAACCAGCTTCTTGGAGATACGAAATCATCAAGTTCATTGACGCTGCAAAAGTGCCATAACGCTGAAAAAAATTACCAAATTTGATAAAGAAAATTTAAGTGGTGTGGACATCATGAAATGTTTCCAAGGCTAGTTTCTTCACATGAGAGTACTTAACCTTAGGACCTAACAAAGTGCGACTCAAGTAGTAGATGACGTGCTCTTGGATCTCATCATATTCTTACACCAGAACCATGGCCATCGAGGATTCAATTGCTGCCAAATATAACAAAAATTCTTGATTATAATCGGGGGAACTCAGTAAAGGAGTCAAAACCGAGGCTTTCTTTAATGCATAGAAAGAACATTGTGCTGCTTCATCCCAATAGAATGGAATCCCCTTCTTCAAAAGGCGCACAAAGCCTTTCATGACATTGGCATAGTTCGACACAAACTGCTGAAGGAAATTCACCTTTCCTTGTAGAATTTGAAGTTGTCGTATTGTATGTGGGGGAGGAAACTGAGTGATTGCCTCAACCTTTAAGGGGTCAACCCCAACCCCTTTCATCCAAATGATGAATCCCAAAATACATCCAGAAGTCACACAAAAAAATGCACTTATGCAGATTCAATCAGATTCGGTAGTAACTAAACCTTTCAAAAACA